>MU225865.1:1802377-1816639 GCA_018584345.1 Thuja plicata | reverse complement strand
GCATTGTTATCATGCTGAATTGTTAGCTCATTTTGATAATCTCATATAGCTTAATTTCAATTTGCAAAGTAGAATAGTTTCAATTTCTAGATTAACTTGCATTGAAATCATGTAGAATTCATGTTTAATTTATCATTCATATTTCAATTTCTAGCATAATCTTTGCATTGCATATCATTCATCATGTTTAAAAATCCTTCGTTCTTAGATGGTCCATAGTTGTGAGGCCCTCGTCCTGAGAGCAAATTTCAAAACTCCATCTAGATAGAAGGCAACAGGTCGAATCATGGAGACAGGCAGGCTGAATAACTCATGTTCAGTTTTGTTTGTTCTTGATGAAGAATGACTATGTTGAAGTGTGTGGTTGATTTAGAAGGCCAAAATTAACTCATACAACCTCCAACTCCTCGGATATCATTGACTACCTCTTTGATTCTATATCTATACTAAGTGATGTTTTCTCCTTCTTTCATTCTTAGGTCATCAAATTTTCCTCTTAGGCTTTCAGCTTTATCTCTTAGTACATTTGCATCTCCTCCATGTACTAGCTTCAATTTGTCCCACATTTGCTTTGTAGTGGTGCATGTTTTCACATCTTCAAATTCAGCATCAGAGAGTGAGGAAGCAAGTTCTATCATCATAAAATTGTGCTCATTCTTTTCTCTCAATTGATCAAGTGTGTGAGGTCCACTAGGCAATACATATTCAGTATCCAAGTATTGAGTAACATCATTTCTAATACCTGATAGGTGGAGTCTTATCATGCTTTGCCATGATGCAAATTTTTCCTTGTTCAACTTAGGTACATCCCTTTTTCTCATCTTGTGATCTTTTACTTGAGTCTTTAAACTCCCTTTCTAAGCACACAAGCTCTGATACCAATTGTTAGAATAACTGAGAGGGGGGGTGAATCAGTGGCCTCAAAAATTAATTATAATAAATCAACCCAAAACTTTATACCACAATTATAAACCTATAGGTATCTTCATTCCTACAAGATGTATGCCTTAAAATAATCTTATCAAATAACTACTTCTCGGAGTTCATTGTTAATCCTTTTTCTTAAGCTTTACCGAATAGTATTCTAGACTTTACCGAAATACAGTAAATAACTTAGTGTTTACCAATCAATCATGTTTTAGTAATGTGTAAAGAAAAACATTAAAGCAATGAACCATATACACATTTGACACATGTATTTTTAACGTGGAAACCTTGATAAGGGAAAAACAACTTGGGATCGATGACCCAAAATTTTCACTCTTCTGAAGTGAGCTCGGTGAAGAGCCAACCCTGTTAAAGGTTACAAACACACTGTTAAGTGTGATCTTGTTAGAGAATTTAAATATAATAGTTTGTCACTTGATATCTAGCATTTCACTATGATATCTTGATGAGAAACTTTTTGATGCTCCTTGGGATGTATCTCAATATATAAAGGATAGTTAAATCCCACTCCGTTAAGAGATTTTCTGAATCAATAGTTAAACTAAAATAGTATATGATCTATTCATATATACAACTTAATCTTGCAGATGTTCATATCTATTTTAAGCTCATAATACCTTTCTGATCAATGTTTCCCTTCTTTTCCTTTTCTCCACTTATTTCTGCTCGGTGATGTTGTTGCTTCTTTGTTGCTCGGTGTCCGTAAAAATATTAGCTCTATTCTTCATCTTGTTTGATCAAGACTGTATGAAGTCTTCTTATCTTCACCATTATTCTCTTCAACATCCTCTTCTATTCTCCCCCAATTCATAATGAATTAGCTTGTCTCTTTTATAGACATGATTTCACTATTTCTAAGTCCTTGTCTTTCTTGTTCTTGATGTGATCTGCAAATCTCGCCATTCTTTATTTAAAGAATTTTTTAGTTGTATCCTGTATATTTCTCCTTGTCAACTGGAATAAAATTGCCTTTAATATCTATCTTATCTCTAGCTTTTAACTAGTCAATGAAAACAATGCAATCAATCAGTTAACTCCATATTTCGCTCCTACCAGCAAAGTCTTTTGTCATTTATGAACTTTAGTTTTGATCGGTGTTTAACTCCTTGTTTGCTTGGTCTTGACTTTAGTTGTCCTTGGGTATCTCTTTCCATTGGGTTTTTCTATTCGTTGGGCAACTCTTTCCATCGGGAAACACTGTGACTTTCACTTCTGCACGTTAATGCTTGCTCGGGTATCACTGTGACTCTTCTTAGGGTTCTCTATCCATCAGTGTAAACTATCTGTCGGTGTTTTTTGTCACTTGGTGTATACTGAACTTTTATGCACTACTGATAACATAACCTTTATCTCTTTGGTTCTTTGAAGTCTTTGACAATATGTATACAACCAATCAGATTATATCAATTTGACATCAATGAAAATACAATACATTAACTGATTTAATGTATTGCATTAACTTTCTGCATCTCGGTGATCATCAACTTAACATATTCAAACATTCAATCAGTTATATTTCATCAATATATACACCCATATGAGGAGTTAGTGAAGCATCAAAATATAATGCCTAGATCTTTTCATCCATCAAGGCATGCATTTTGTGGAATATTATGAGATGATGAAAAAGAGCAAGCATAAAGGGGCAATGTATAAGGAGAAACCTCATAATGACATTCAACATCACTTGGAAAAGATCAATATACCCTAAGTATATAGAAGAGATGATGAAGAATTTGAAAAAAAATCAATCAATAATAGGTTGTTGGGAAATGTACTCCAAATGGGTATAAGAAAGTAACTCAGTGAATTCAATTAAACTAGCCTTGAAGATATTTGGAGCCAAATTTCTAGAAAGAAATGAGAGATAACTTATAGAAGGAGATAAATGTATATGCCCACAAGAGGAAGGGGTGAAGCATAATTTAAAATATAATTCCCTTGATCCTACCATCTATCAAGACATGTATTTTGTAGAGTATCATGAGATGATGAAAGAGAAAAAAGCATAGAGGGAGAGTGAGAAAAAAAACCCAAAAGGACATTCAACATCTATTGGGATATATATATATATATATATATATGATGAATCAGACAGTTGTTTAGCCAAGCGTGGTTATGCAAGATGGATACCTTTCTCTCCTTGAAAAGCATGTTTTAAGAAGAATCCATTAATTTTTCCACTTTACACCTCAAATGAGAGTGTGGACCATAAATGTTAGTACCATAACATGAAAACCCAAGTACATAGCTCAATCACTATCATATAAGACTTCAATAAAAAAAATTAATGGATAGGCTTGATAATAAGTATCCAAAGATCTACTTAAAGGAGCTAGTGTGGTTGAGGAAAAATGATAGAATTGAGCACCATAGTTAGAAATTTAGAATCTATAAATGGTGGTTCCAAATGTGATAGGAATGAGTCTCATATTTCTTTTTATAAAAATCCTCTTTAAATCACTTGAGGGTTTGGTAAGAGCATTAGACCCAAACTCTTTTTAAGAGGTCATCAAAAGAGCTCTGAGTTTAGAGGAATTGGTGACCAAAAGTACATACTACCCCTACAATGTGTTGGGATAATGGAGAGGTGTGTACTGAGAGGGGAGGGGTGAATTAGTACCCTTAAAAACTTTTAACCAATTATTTGTAACCATTGTTTTGTATTAACCGACTGAGTAGATTGCATATACCAAACATATAGTGTCACTGTTGAAATGTAAATGCATGTAAACAAACAATACCCATACATAAAATTAAATACTCATGACACTATTATTTTGCTATAAAAAAAAACCCCTGTTAGAAGGTAAAAACTATGGTGGGGATGAGACCCACAAAAATTCACTACTACAGAAATAAAGTTAGCATGTTAAAGATTTACAAAGAATGATTACTTCTAATGATCTTACCCTGTTAGGAGTAACAATGCTCTAATGTGAGGATTTTGCAACACAATATATGTGTGCACTCAGTTAAGAGATTTACAATAAGATGGTTAAGTCTACTTTGTTAAGAGATTTAGGGTCTATTACAATTATTAGAGAGTAACAGAAGTTTGATCTGAAACATATACAATCTCAATATTGTTGATACAGATCTATTATGTTCATACAAAAATATATCACCTCAATGTGAATACTAACACCTTCTACTCTGTTCTACTCGGTAGCCTTGCCTTAGTTTTGTAAACTGATTTCTACAATGTAGTCTCTATCCTTAAAATCCTTTTCTAATCTCTGATGTCTTTAGTATGGTGGCTACTTGATCATTTCTTGATCAACATACATTACAAAATTTCACATCTATACATTTATATATCAAATGATATGACCTAATTAGGGCTTAACAATTACATCCTTACCCTAAGATCAATGGTGTACAAAATTTACCTTGATTATCTACACATAAGAGACATAAAAAATTAATGTTGTAAATCCATAATTAATGTCCTTGATCATGTAAACCATTATCTAGGTCAGCTAAAAATTTGTTACATAGAATGATGTGCCATAGCAAACTTTTAGATGGTCTCAGTTCTACTAGGTTATTATTGTCTCTCGGTGCTCAGTGTTGTCTATGTATCTCGGTTATACTGGTGTTCAATTATGCTATGTAGCTCGGTGTTGTTCACTGCTCGGTATAGTCTGTCTACTTGGTAATCACTGTGCTTAGTTAACTCTGGGCATGAATAGTGCTCTCGGTTAACTCTACACTTCGGTGATATAAACTAACTGTCTTGTTTGACTCTATCACTGATTGTTCATTATGTCTTCTTGATAACTAATGACAACTTCAATGTGCAATTGGAGTGAATTCTCCCCCTTTGGCATTAGTATCAAAAACTTATTACTGTACATAATACTATACATGATGACTCCCCCTTTGTACATGCTCCCCCTTTGTATATACATGACATATGTATATGAACATTTTGATTATAGTATGCCCCTTTACTATACATATATACATATATTTCCCCCTTTTTTGAAAATAATGACAAATGGAGTATAACTTACAGTTTGTCAAAAATATTTGGATGGGAATTCTTGAGAGTTTCCAGTAACTTCTCCCATTCCTCCTTTAAATGCTCAAGGGTGAGTATCTCTAAATTTAGTTGAGCATACATATTATATATGCTTTTTTTCATAGATAAATCTGGGGTGGCAATCAAATTCTTTGCCAATGTCACATGTTTCTGCATCATAGTCAAATGCGGTAGTAACATTACTTGTAGCTTGGTTACTTGCTCTCTGATTTGTTCCTCTTCTTTCTGCAAGTCCTATCTCAACCTCTGGTTTTGAAGTACCTTGTTTTAATGCATATGTAATGCATGTTGATTAGTTGATAGGTTTTGTGCACTATCCTTAAGATCTTGATCTATTTGCTTTATCTTTTCACTAATCTTGGTAGTGAAGTGATCTAATGTGCATAACTGCTGTAGAATTGTAATGGCTTCAGATATAATAGTTGTTAAACCACTTACAAATTCAGACAGAGTTACCTTATGTATTGCCACTGCCTGGTTGATTTTCTCGATAACTTTATATTGGATCTTCTTTTCTTCTCTTTCTTCCAATTTTTGCTCGACATCAATGTCAGGATTTCCAATTGCCTTGGTGAGCAGTTCAAGTTGATTGATTATGGGGGCTCCTTCATCAATGTTTATATCTGGTACAACTTGCATTAAGATCTCTTTTAATTTTTCTAGCACTTGTGCACTCTTTTCTTCTTGTCTTAGCTTGTCCTGTGTTGCTTTTCTGGTACAAAGTTCACCATATTTCTTCAATGTTTCTGGATCAAGTGTCCTTGGATCCCAGTCAAGAATCTCTATGACTTCATCTAAATTAATTGTTTCTTTGGTTCCTTTCTTCTTCTTCTTTTTCTTGCCTAGAACACTCGATGAAGGAGATAGAGTTAATGTTAATTGAGCCTTTTGCTCAGTTTCTAGCTTTGCTTTCTTGGTACTCGGTGTGATGACTTGGTGAGGTGCCTCGGTAGATGACCTTATGTTTGTAGTAGATGTATCTATTGTTTTGAAAAGAGTCTCTGTATGACCTTCACCTTTCTCTTTTGCAGCATTAGTGGTATCTTTAGGTTCATCACCTTGTGTAGTTCCATCACTATGCTCAGTCTCTTGACCGTGATTTTCACCCTTGTCCTCATGTGTATATGTGATCTTCTCAGGTGGCTTATGTTGTAATTTAGTCTCAATTTCAATTTATTTTACCAAAATAGGTAGCTAGATAGGTACATCTACTCGGGTGACCTGTGATGTGTCTTTCTCATCTATAATCTTGATTGCTTCGATTGACTCATCTTCCTTGGCCTTATCATCCGGATCACCTTCAGTTACATCAAGTATTGTGATCTCCGGGTGACCTAAATTAGTCAAGAGTTTAGGAATACCATATAATACATCATTTATCACTACATCATCAATTTTTATGGGTTCTATACTTGATCCAGTAGATGCAACATCATTTACTTCCTCGGTATCTTGGATGTCCTCGAGTGGATTCAGCAGTTCATTCCAAATTTTGGTGCTCTCAATATCCACTTATTTCATATTTCCTTGCAAAATATTCATTGTTCTTTCCTTCTTTGGAAATTGATTGGCATACTTTCTCATTATATCATGTATTTCCTCAACTGTGCACTCATCTTTAATAAGTGTGAGAGTTTCTTCTCTCATCTGTTTCTTAGTTTGGAGTGCATATGACCATCTTGATGATACTTTATCATATAATTTAGATGGAATAGAAGTAGAAAAATCAAATGGAACTTGTTTAAAGTTGATCATCGTACCTATGATTGCTTCATCAAGTTTATCCTTGTGCTCGGTAGTCAGATCAGAATATGCTTGTATCTTTGGATGTCCCAACTGCCTGGTTGTCTTGATTGCTTCTGCAATCTCATCAATAGTCTGTGATGTCTTGTTCTGTACAACCTTGAATTGACCTGGATTGTCGTCAGAATCATCCTTGTCATATTTGTTTTGTACATATCTCCTCTTTTATCTCAGTACAGTAGTACCCTTCTGATTCCTTATTTGGTATGTAAACATCGGTGAGGGTCTTGTTATTTTTGCTATACCTTTCTTCATAGCTGGTGAATCCTTAGTCACCGATGGTGAGCTATTCTTCGATGGAGATTAAATCTTTATGCTTTTTCTCCTTTCAGCCTTAGGTGCCTTAACTGGCTCTTCATCTGACTCGGTGGTGTCTGTATCTTATTCTAGTTCTACTTCTTGACCAACTGAGGTCTACACCTCAGTTTCATCTTCAGATTTATCCAATTCTTCATCTATAATTGTAAGTTTTCTCTTCAATGTTTTGACGATCTTAGTCTTTTTACGACCCATTTGTTGAACTTGTAAAGCAATTTGTATTCGGGTCTTTGCTTGATCATAGGTGCCAAATCTCATGGCAGATTTGTTAATAGGCCCATTCAATAGTTTCTCAATAGCTTCAGAAGCAACATCAATATCTAATTCATAATCTGTTAGAGGTAGCCATGATGTCCTTGGATTTTCTACTTTGATTAAATTTGTACCTATGTCTACTACAAAACATATATCGTCTTTGTATTATTCTACTAATTGTAGTGGAATTATGGGTCTCTTTTCCATCCTAGCTTTGAATTTTGCAAAATATTTATTCATAACAGGTTCAAAGTTCTTTCCTAGACTTGTAATCATCTCATCTATTTGGGCTGTAACTAGTTTGTTTGTCTTCCACTTTACTTTACCGATTGAGGGAAATAATTTCTGCAAGTAGAAGAATATGCAAAGTAGTAATGAACCGAACTTACATGTATTTGTTTTTGTTGATCTTATGGTTCTCATATTTTCTTCTAGTTGCCTTTGCAATAACTCAAAAATATCAAGTTGTAGTCCTTTCTTGACAATTTTTAGGCTATGTCAACAACTCCACATGGTACAGTGTTCGGCCTACTGGACTAGAATATCTTATACCCAATGACATAAGCACCAAACCTTAGTTCAAGATCATTAATGCAATTGATCTTTAAACCTCTTCCATCCCACTCCGCTAATGTTAGCTTCTCTAAATCAATTCTCAGTAGATGTCTTAGGGCTTTATTTTTTTCAGATATGGGATACCCTATGACTTCCTGAATCACATCTCTGGTTATCTTCATGAACTCTTCCAGCCAGAGCTTTCCATTGTGGACTCTGCTAAGAACAATATGGATCCATTCACTGCAAAAGACCTTCAGGAAATCTAGGGCACAAGTTAAGCCTTTAAATTCCAAATGTTTATGATCTTCTTTTATCTTTCCATCTATGCACAATGATTGGTATGTGGACATGAGCCCAAAATATCCTATTTCACCTATTTTTCAATGTATATATGCGCGCACATATTGGACTAGCAAAACCCTAGGAGGAATAGATGAAAATGCGCCTTAATTTTCTAGTTGGGCGGTAACTTGTGGATGGATCTTGTAGTTTGGTTTCGTGCAGGTGGAGTTCTTCGCTAAAACAACCTTTTTCTCCTTAGCTATCTTTGCTTTCATTGTTCGTGATGAAGATGCCATGATCTCTATTTTAGAGCTTCCATAAAATATGCTCAAACAACTCAATGAGGGCAGAATGCGTAGAAACTAACCTTTGTGTACTCAGAATGCGCTTAAATATCTATAGAATTCTTTGTAAAATTTATTCTACAACTTAACTCTCTTTTCTATGTTCTGCTCTATAATCGCGGTGTGAACAAATAAGCTCACATCGATCAAATATATAGCAAATGACTTAGGGCGGTGCATTAAATGCTTTTCACCAACCACTCGGTGAACAAACATCATACTCGATTAACACTGACAATATTTTAGCTCACTGAGTACACCATATACTCAGTTATCATAACAACTCAGTAAACTCTTCACATTTTCACTGACTGATAGTTCTATCTTGGTACATATTAACCGACTCAACTAGATCATAGTAATAAAACATATAATACTATAGTGCATCTTGATTCATGCTGATTTGGCATATGTATAATAAATACAGGAATTGATGTAAGATATAGCATTGCAAAAAATAGTTCCATACTTGCTTGTATTGCTCAGTTGGAGACGATGGAGCCACCTAGTCCATTAGATGAGGTGTCACTGACTGTTGTGCTTGGTCCTGCATTATCATTTGATGCTTTCATCCACATTTGATTTCTGATCCTCACAATTTCCTTAATTGGATTGTCACTCCCATAAGTGTTTATTCAGTCTACACAATCTCTGCTTAAGTGACCGACTCTGTGATAGTGAGAACATGTCATTCTAGATCTTGACCAATTCCTAGACTTGGTTCACCATTGTCTCATACAATTTTTTGCTATATGTCCATATTTACCACATGTTTCACAACTACTCCAAGTGTTATAATCCCATGCATAAGCATTGCCTTGTCTTCTCGGTTGATTTACCTTTTCTTGTCCTTTAGGCTTCCAGATTTGCTTTGTGTTCTTTCTGCATGCTTCAGTTGTATGACCATTCATGTTGCAAGTTGTTGCCCCATTTTTGGTCTTTATGCCTTAAGACAAAAGTAGATGTTTAATGTGTAGTAGTAGTCTTGGAAGTTTCATGTGAGTCTAGAGTCTAAGTCTAGAGATCCCTTTAAGCTAGAAGGTCTTTATCAGATTTCCCAAATTTGACTTCTCCTTCGTAAGCCTGGGGAAATTTGTGTCTGAGATCATGTTTTTATTGGGTAGGTTAAGCTCCCAGTCTGGTAAAGGCCATCGTTTGAAAGATTCTAACCTCATTCTTACATACAGATGAAATATTTTTCCGTATATCTTCATTTTGTAGCATTGGCGGGAAATCAAATTTTAGCTTCTCCATGGCGGAAAATCACCTACGGAGTGCATTTTCTGCAATTGACAGAGTTAAGAGTATCAGGGGCAAATAAAGATGGAAAATGAGAAAGTCAGGAACAAGAAAGCTTTGAGCACTCAGATCGAGCCTATGGGAAACAAAAGAAATGATCAAGGAAAGAAAGATTCATGGAGTTAGATTATAGGTGGAAAAGCAGAAAATGGCTTCTCCGCTATTCCTACAGGCGGGTTTCGACTTGTGGAGTGCGCTTTTTGCCATGCTATCAATGTGAAGGATTTTTGAGGAAAAATCTATCTGCTAAGGAATCCAACATATAAAGAAGGTCGATGGAATCAATGCATATCATTTTGACACCCCTATAAGCCAAATTTCTCCTTTGGCATATTTTCAAACAGAGAGCACTACAAAAGTCTTTCTCCGCCCAGAGGAGAAGTGGGAATGTAATTTTCTGCCACTTTGAGAAATTTACCATTACGGTTACTAAAGTGAAAAGATGTTTCCTAATGGCATGTAGAGTAAAGTAATTAATTCAAATAAAGTTATTTTACTTCATAACAGACTTCTTCATTAATGTAGGGGTCTTTTCATTTGTGTGGCACGGGAAGTTGGTCATTAAACAGTAAGAATTCAAAAAGTATAAAATCAGTTGAAGATTTTGAATAGGAACCACCATTTGTTTGCCAAATTGTTTGAATTTGAAGCCTCTAAGATCAGTTGTTCATTATCTCAGCATCCCGAAGAGAAATTCATAATCCTTGGATTAAATCATACTCACATGCCTTCCAGATTCATGGGATTCGACGGGATGAACGACATCATCTCTTACTGGCACAAATTCTCAGATACCTCATTGAAGTTCTTCAATATGCAGAACTTCTAGAACAGATTGAAGGTGGATCATAAGCATCCTATTACAGAAAAGCTTAAGGAGAGCGGGTTAGTCGAAGCCACTAGTTTTCCTGTGGTGGTTCAAGCTCCTAAATTGGTCTGGGAATGTATAGCTTGATACAACCCAGACACCAAGCATATTCTTCTTCCTGACAACACGGTGCTCCTCTCTATTGATAGAGAGTCCATCTAGAATTCCCTCCGTATTCTAGAACAAATGGAATAATCTGAAATGCCTTTAGTTGGGCAGTCTCTGAATATTCAATGAAGAGACCTATATGAAAGAAAGAGATCATGAAGTCATGGTTTAAAGAACCAAAGAGCGCCAAGGGCAAGTTGCCCAAAACATTATTCGGTGCAAACCTAAAGCCAGAGATCATGGATATTCTGGTATTACTTCACAGGATTAGAGGTGAGAGTGAAGCCCTTAACTTTATTGAGCAACATTTCTTCCTAGTTCAAATAATATGCTCCCAGCATCACTTCATTGATTGGGCCCTTATGGTGAGCGAGAATCTCTTGGACACCCTCAATAGAGCCAAGCGCTACAATGAATTCTATATGTCTTCAGTTCTTCTGTATATTCTAGCTACGATTCAAATTTGGCCAGGGCTTCCTAGGTTGGAGGAATTTTTAGATGATGTAAAAAGCTATGACTTTTTCCCTTCTTTGCAATTACAAAATAGTTATGATGATTATCTCATAGTAAATGACGCATTTACTATGAGACTGTGCAGGGAAATACAAGGTTGTCTGGAGAGGAGATTTTCTCCTGAAGCCATGGCTTTTATAAGTCAATTCGAATGTTATTTTATTTAGTTTAGGGATTTCTCATATCTTCATCTTGCAGGTTTTGATGACTTTCCTTTGAAGCTGCCCAGGTACCCTACTGACATGATCGTGCTGATCGAAGTGATGAGGCAAGTGCTCTAGGTGAATCTGATCTATGCTGAGGCCAAGAAGAAAGGCTATGAATTCCCAATGACCATCGGAGCTTATAGTTGTGTGTCCCAGTCAGAGGTGAAGAATGTTCTTAAGACATTCTCGAAGAGGTTTTCTTTGGAAACCTATGATGTTCTAAGCCCGCAATATGATCTAGTCAATTATGCCAGAGATGTCTTGTAGATGAGTCAGGAAATTTACCATGTACCTGATATTGAAGACTACTGGGCTAATTGCAGTGACAACTTGGAGAGCAGGGAGAGATTCTACGCCCGGTTAACCATTGAACAGATCAAAAGGTTCAATGTTAACATTGCAGTAGAGGGGCTAGAAGATGATGGCAATCACTTGTACGATGATACATATCTGGAGAAGATAAAGTTCACCCCTATCAGCTCTGAGACTATGCTAGATCAAGTCGTAAGTGACTTGCAGGCTCTGATGGGGGGAATTTATAAAAGAATAGTACAATGGGTTGAATGGACTGTAGGTCGAAGGAAAAGGTCAGAAAGGAAGCCTCCCGTTCAACGAAACCTAGCAAAGGATACTTCTGGCACTACAACCACTTCATCAACAACTATCCCAATAGTTGCAAAAGGATCAACTCAACCATCAGGAGGAGGTGATGAACCCCCTTAGAAGTCCATCCCATTAGAGAAGACCTATGGAGAGGGCCCTCTTCCAGATATCGGAGCCACTGTGGAAGCAGTCTCAACAGACCCAATCAAGTCCATAGCTGAGCTCCCTAAAACTATATAGTCCAAACAGCCATCTAGAGCTATTACTGTGGAGACTAGAGTCAAGACCTTGACTCAAGAAACTCTAAGGTGGGTATCCCCTGTCATAGTTGAAGTAGGAGAGGATAGCCCTAGTACCTCTACTACAGAATCAGATAAAAGGGGTGGGGAGCAACAGGAGGTTGCTCAAGTTGTTAAATTAATCTCCTCTTCACTCACTTTAGTGAATGCATTCACTTCTCAACCTAAAGCTACTCCTCCACTCAGAAGGAAGTTGTTCATTGAAGATTTGGTTTCTGCCAACAAAGTTACCAGCGCAGAGTCTTGGATAGCCAACACTCTAGAGTGCAAAAGGAAGAGAGTGGGGGAAGGAAATCCCAGCAAAGACACTCTATCATGGGCCCTTCAGCCCAAGGCCACTAAAAGCAAGTATAAGAAAGTGAAGATGATGTCTACTCTAGGTCATGATCCTGAGACTAGGCATTTCACCATGGAAGTAGCCAAGCCCACTAAGGAGGGCAGACTAGAAGATATGATGGCCTCAGACTTTTAGTTGCAGTCATTCGATATGGGACTAGCTCGCCATGATACCAAGGTGGACTAGTGGAAATCCATTAATGTAGTGATAAAGGAAGAGCTCAAAGATCTCAAGACTTCCAAAATTTAGCTTAAGGCAGAGGTGGCTCAACTAACCGACTTCATCAGACAGCTTCTCACTCCTATTGCAAGCGCTCCCAGCACCCAAACTGTTGGCAAGTTGAATATATTGGTTTATATGAATCTATTCAATGTTTTCATTATGGCAACAAAGTCATATGAAGTTTTGGAGTCAGCACACATTATCAGAAGATCAGAAATTGGCTAAGTACAGAAAATAGGACAGAGCAAGGAACAGACTGTTATAGTTTTGATTAGCGTGTGTTCATTTGTTATCCAAATGATATGTGCCTTTGAAGATAATCTTATGAGTATGTTTAAATTCTAAGTCTAAGAGAGCATGATCAGATCTACAAGTATGAAGAAGATACAGCCAGTTGAAGAGGTACAGCCAGTGAATGCCAGAACAGGACAAAGATCATGGAAAGAGCTGACAAATTATTTTGGCGTAGAAGTTTCACTTATCCTTAGGACTTGTGCCTTTGCATTAGTCATTTTTAGTGACCTAAAAATATATGGTTAAAAGTGCATGACTTGATTCATTTGGGATAATTAGTTAGAGCTAATTTGGTGGAGCGGACTGTGTGAAAAGACATGTCTGTTTGGTTTGAGTAAAGCAGTTATAATTAATGTTAAGCTAACTTAATGAAGGGTTGTGTGGTTATTTAAGTGATCAAGACATATGGAAAAAGTTTTCCTAAAGCTGACATGTTTGTTTCTTTTGAGGAAGTACTTATAGAAGGTCATTTGTGATCGGAGAAGTTGCAAAAGCCATAGATAAGAAAGTAGAGCAGAGTGTAAAAGCAGCAAAGATATATTTGTCATATGTTGATGATATATATATTGAAGTAGAATATTTTAGAGTGAAGAAAATATTTTTGTAGAGATCAACAAGAGAAAAAAGCATCAGCGCACAAAAGGAACTAATCAGACAAGCAGTGTCACAGAAGCAGTTCACCTTGCAGATACAATGTGTATCAAAGATTCATAAGGTTGTAGCCTTCACCATTTGGATAGTGAGTCCTTGGACAGTGAGTCCACCACCCCTAACAGGGTTATTGTAAAAGAATCCTAATAGGGTCTGACCCTTAATAAGGTCATTGTACATCATACATTGTAAAGACAACTCCTAACAGGGTTAAGGATCTTCTAACAAGGATCATAAGAAACTAGTACAAAATATTTGTGGGTACTAATTCCCACCGGGGTTTTCCTCTAATCAAGGTTTCCCTGT
>MU225865.1:1764686-1794546 GCA_018584345.1 Thuja plicata | reverse complement strand
TATTTAATTCCTTTATAATTAAATACTATAGCCATGTTTGATTTTGATTTGATCTGATTGGTCGATATTGATTTGAATTGTATGGCTACAATAGATAATATAAATCAGTGATAAAAATCACCTAGGACATTAAATTGATTAAAAGAATTATGCCAAGCAGTAACAGGGTCGTTTGGACATAACTCGAGGGTATGATCACACTTAGGGCAAACAGGGTCCATGGTTGCGACAGACCGAAATTAGGTGGTTACACCGACGAGTGGAATGTTGGAGTGTCTGGAGCTGAACCAGATTCATACTCACATGGCAACTCTGAAAAATTATATTTAGAGTATGAATCAGATTTAGAACAAGAAGCAACATGTTACGCTACCATAGACGGGACCTCTTAAACAGTCTTGACTCAGAGTCAGAAGGATAAAGGCCCTGGCCCGACACCACCTAAAAATAATGAGGCATCTACTTCCAATTCAAAGGAGGTCAATCAAGGACCGAGGTTTCCACAACCAGGTAAGGAACAAAAATCTTTTGACATTATTCAATTATGTAGAGATTCCATAATTCAGATTTATCCCATACACTATCTTAAGTCTAATCTTGTTGAGCTGCAAAAGCTAGTAGATTACTGTAAAGAAGGGAGCCGAGAGTTAAATCAAAATGTCATGACTACCATAGAGAATGAGTCTTTATTTGCAGACCCATTTGAACAAGGGGAGTCATCCATTTTAGCCACCTTCCCAGGACAAAAGCCTAACCCATTCTGTGTCATTATATATTAACGGTTGCAGGCTGAGCAATTGTATAATAGACTCCGGAGCCTTGGACAATGTAATGTCGTCAACTGTGGCCAAAGCTTTAGGACTTACTCTAACTAAAACCCATGGTAGGTGTTACTCTATGGACTCCAAGCAAGTACCCCTAGTTGGCTAAATTAAGGATGCTCAAGTGGCCCTGGCAGCATATCCCAAGAAGAAGATGTTGCTAACAATCCTTGTTGCTGATATACCTGCTAGCTACGGGTTGTTGTTAAGCAGGAGTTTTTGCAGAGATCTTGGAGGGGAGATAAAGCTGGATTGGTCTCAAGCCTTAATCCCAGTAGGAAATAAAAAGATTAAACTGGTCCCGGAAGAGAAGACTAAGTTTACAGTGTTGAAATCTAATGACCCTAAAGCTCAAATCTTGTATCAAGAGTTGGAATTTGGCAATTATATGTTGTTCACCGATGATCTTGAGGAAGAAACAAAAATTTCTGAAGAGGAAAAGCAATTTTCCGCTGATGGCATGCCACCACAGATATGGACTCTTGAATTTGATAGCAGTTGTGCATCATTAGGATCTAGTGTAGGTATGGTCTTGATATCGCCAGACGGAGTATGTGAGCCTATGGCTTATAAATTGGAGTTCAAAACACCAACAACACTGTCGAGTATGAAGCCACTCTGTTAGGGATTATCACTGCAAAAGAAAAGGGCGTGAAGATTCTAAGAGCTCGTGGTGACGCTGAACTAATCATGCATCAAATTAAGAATCAATACTCTATAAAGAATCACATATTGAAGAACTACAAAAATAGAGTATGGGATGAAATAGAAGCACTGGATGCTTTCTTTATCAAATCTGTGCCAAGAGAGTTGAATTCCAAAGCAGACTCCTTGGTTGTCTCAGCTTCATTACTACTCCCCCACCCGGAATTCAAAGATAAAAAATACCAGGTGGAGGTTATATATTGACCATCTGTGCCTGATAATGTGGAAGATTGGCAAGTTTTCAAAGATGAAAAGAATCTCCTTCTCTTTCTGGAGATTGGTGGTGACTTCCATAAAGATGTCTATGGCAACCATAAAGGAAACTGCCAAGACGAGAAAAAGAAAGATAAGTCAGATGTTATTCAATTGCAAGGTAATATCATTCTGCCCCATTTGGTCACTCTTGAAAAGCTCTTCAATAGACATGACACTTTTGTAAAGAAGAAAAGAATTGAAAGGGCGCCTACCACTGGTGAATATGAAGGAATGAATATTGGAACTGAGAAAGATCCCAAGATGATCAACATTGGGAAGTGTTGTACTGAAGAAGAAAGGAATGAGGCCAGTAAGCTTTTTCTATAATATTCTGATGTTTTTTCCTGGAGCTATGAAGATTTGAAGAGTTTTATGAATGGGAAATTCAAACACCAGATTCCCTTAAAACCTGAGGCTACTCCATTCAGGCAGAAGCAAAGGAACTACAATCCCAAAGTTGTCAATGCAATATTTAGGGAAGTTGATAAAATGCTCAAAGAAAAGATCATATATCCCATCCATCACTCTACTTGGGTGGCAAATATAGTGCCTGTGAGGAACAAGAACGGAGAAATAAGGATCTGCGTAGATTTCAAAAATCTAAATCAATCTTCTTTGAAAGACAACTACGCCCTTCCCAACATGGATCATCTCTTGCAGATCGTGGCTGGAGCCAAAATGATGTCTATGTTAGACGGATTCTCAGGGTATAATTAGATTGAAGTGGAGAAAGAAGATCAGCACAAAATAGCTTTCACTACTCCTTGGGGGACCTTCGCATATCACAGAATGCCATTCGGGTTAATCAATGTTGGAGCTACTTTTCAGAGAGGTATGGATCTTTATTTTAGTGATATGAAGAACAAAATCATTGGTATGTATCTGGATGATCTTACTGTGTTCTCTAAGAAGAGAGCAGATCATATAAATGATCTAAGGAGAGTATTGCAAAGGTGCCAGGAGGATGGGATTTCATTGAATCCCAAGAAATTAGCGTTTTGCATAACTGAAGGGAAACTATTGGGTCACATTGTCTCCCAAGAAGGCATAAGGATTGATCCAGAAAGGGTGAGAGCTATTCAGCAACTGAGTTTACCGGTGAACAAAAATGGAGTGAAGTCATTTTTTGGTCAAGTTAACTTTCTCAGGAGATTCGTCCCCAATTTCTCCGAGATTACTAAATACATAGTTGATATGATGAAGGGAAATGTGAATTTTAAGTGGAATGACCCTAGTAAGCAAGTTTTCAAAAGCATCAAGAATGCCATAGCTAACGCCCCAGTGTTATGTCACCCAGATTACAAGAAAGATATTGTAATCTACTGTTATTCTTCTGAACATGCTCTGTCGGCCATCCGGATGCAAGAGAACGAAGAGCGAATTCAAGCCCCTATCACTTTTATGAGCACACCTCTAAAAAATCATGAGCTGAGATATTCTCAGACTAAAAAGCATGCTTTCACGGTTGTAAAGGCTCTTAAGAATTTCCGATTTTATATCCTACATTCTCACTCTCTTGTGTATGTGCCTGATATTGCAGTAAAAAGTATTTTGACTCAACAGGATGTGGGGTGTAACAATAGAGGAGCATGGGTAGCTAAAACCCAAGAAAATGACATAGAGATCAAGCCCACCAAGTTGTTAAGAGGGAACGCCCTATGCAAGGCAATGGCGGAAAATCAAGCGGATAATGATCCAAAAGCTACACAGTTGGTTTTGGCAGTAAGTATGCAAGACCCATGGTTTGAAAACATTGTTTATTTCTTAACATATGGTGAATGTCTTGAAGGATTGACTTCAAAGCAAAGAAGAGACCTAAAAATGAAAGCTTCTAAATATGTAATCTAGGAGGATAGACTATATAAGAGATCTATCGAAGGAACATTCCTTAGGTGTGTTGACAAACAACAGTAGGAGAAACTGTTAAAAAAATTTCATGATGAAGCTTGCAAAAGACACTTCTCCTCATCATTCACTGCATTCAAGATTTTGAGACAGTGTTATTACTGGCCGGGAATGTTTAAAGATGCATACCAGTGGGTGGCAAGATGCAAAAAATGCAAGATGTTTGCCAGCAAGCCACAGTTAGCAGCGTTACCCCTCAGACCAGTGATAATTGAAGGACCATTCTAGCAGTGGGGGCTTGATTTTATCAGTCCTATAAAACCTTCATCCAGCACAGGTCATACTTACATAATTACTGCAACTAACTACTTCATGAAATGGGTGGAAGCAAAGGCAACCAAAAGGACTACTTCAGAGGTAGTATGTGAGTTTATCAAAGAAAATATTCTGGTAAGATTTGGTGTGCCTAAGTTGGTTATGGATAATGCCACATACTTTTCTTCTCAAGAAATTATTGAATTTTGTTTTGGGTACGGCATCATGATCAGCCATTCTTCTGATTATTTTCCTCAAGGGAACGGCCAAGCGGAGTCTAGTAACAAAAATTTGGTGAACATCATGAAAAAGCTTGTGGCAGAAAACCAGAGATGTTGGCATAAAAAAATCTATGAAGCCCTCTGGGCGGATAGAGTAACTCCCAAAAGAGCCATTGGTGTATCTCCTTTTGAACTCGTCTACGGGGTAGAAGCTAGTCTTCCATTGCCATTGGAATTAGCAACTTGCAAACTGAGAACAATAGTAGAAGATGACATATATGAAGATGGTTTAGAGAAGAGGATTTTGTACCTGAGAAAATTGGAAGAAGAAAGGGAGAAAATGGTTGATCATATCACACGGCATCAAATGCGTGTGAAGAACCTGTTTGATAAAAAGAGCAGACCCCAGAAGTTTATGGAGGTGGACATGGTGCTATTGTGGGACAAGTGTAGGGCACCCAAAGGTATGCACGAGAAATTTGAAACATTGTCGAAAGGACCTTTCAAAATCCATCAGGCGTTTGAGAAAAATTCCTTCAAATTAACTTATCCAGATGGTGAGACACTACCCCTGATGTATAATGGTCAGGATTTGAAGCTCTATCAAATCTGAATTGAAAGTAGGTAACCCCTGTATTGTACAATAGTTACATTTAGTTCCTATTTTTGTTTTCCTAGTTAGGTTTCCTTTCTGCTTTCCTTTTCGTGTCTTGCTTTAGTTTTGTTGTGAGCCACCTTTTGTTGAACTTTGTGAAACCAGAGATTTGAGTCCCTTGCTTGGACATGTGAATGTCCAAGTCCCCAGATAGAGCCATTTGTTGTCCCACTTTTGGTCTCTATGCCTTAAGACAAAAGTGGATTTTTAATGTGTAGTAGTAGTCTTGGAAGTTTAATGTGAGTTCGGAGTCTAAGTCTAGAGATCCCTTTAAGCTAGAAGATCTTTATCAGACTTCCCAAATTTGACTTCTCCTTCATAAGCGGGGGGAAATCTGTGTCTGAGATCATGTTTTTATTGGGTAGGTTAAGCTCCCAATCCGGTAAAGGTCATGGTTTGAAATATTCTAACCTCAGTCTTACATACAGATGAAATATTTTGCCACATATCTTCATTTTGCAGCATTGGCAGGAAATCAAATTTTAGCTTCTCCATGGTGGAAAAATCACCTATGGAATGCGTTTTCCGCAATTGACAGACTTAAGAGTATCAGGAGCAAATAAAGATGGAAAATGAGAAAGTCGGGAACAAGAAAGCTTTGAGCACTCAAATCGAGCCTATGGGAAACAAAAGAAATGATCAAGGAAAGAAAGATTCATGGAGTTAGATTATAGGGAGAAAAGTGAAAAAATGGCTTCTCCGCTATTCCTACAGGCGGGTTTCAACTTGTGGAGTGCGCTTTCCACCATGCTATCAATGTGAAGGATTTTTGAGGAAAAATCTATCTCATAAGGAATCCAGCATATAAAGAAGGTCAATGGAATCAACACATATCATTTTGACACCCCTATAAGCCAGATTTCTCCTTTGGTAGATTTTCAAACAGAGAGCACTACAAAAGTCTTTCTCCGCCCAAAGGAGAAGCGGGAAAGTAATTTTTTGCCGCTTTGAGAAAGTTACCGTTACCGTTACTAAAGTGAAAAGATGTTTCCTAATGACATGTAGAGTAAAGTAATTAATTCAAATAAAGTCATTTTACTTCATAACAGACTTCTTCATTAATGTAGGGGTCTTTTCATTCGTGTGGCGCGGGAAGTTGACCGTTAAATGGTAAGAATTCAAAAAGTATAAAATCAATTGAAGATTTTGAATAGGAACCACCATTTGTTCACCAAATTGTTTGAATTTGAAGCCTCTAAGATCAGTTGTTCATTGTCTCGGCATCCCGAAGAGAAATTCATAATCCCTGGATTAAATCATACTCACATGGCTTCCAAATTCATGGGATTCGATGTGATGAATGACATCATCTCTGACTGGCACAAAATCTTAGATACCTCATTGAAGTTCTTTGATATGCAGAACTTCCAGAACAGATTGAAGGTGGATCAGATGCATCCGATTACAAAAAATCTTAAGGAGAGAAGGTTAGTTGAAGCCGCCAGTTTTCCTATGGAGGTTCAAGCTCCTGAATTGGTTTGGGAATGTATAGCTCGATACAACCCAGACACCAAGCAGATTCTTCTGCCTGACAACATGGTGCTCCTCTCTATTGATAGAGAGTCCATCTAGAATTCCCTCTGTATTCCAGAATAAATGGAATACTCCAAAATGACTTTCATTTGGGCAGTCTCTGAATATTCAATGAAGAGACCCATATGGAAGAAAGAGATCATGAATTCATGGTTTAAAGAACCAAAGAGCACCAAGGGCAAGTTGCCCAAAACATTATTCGGTGCAAACCTGAAGCCAAAGATTGTGGATATTCTGGTATTACTTCACAGGATTAGAGGTGAGAGCGAAGCCCTTAACTTTGTTGAATAGCATTTCTTCCTAATTCAAATAATCTGCTCCCAGCATCACTTCATTGATTGGGCCCTTATGGTGAGCGAGAATCTCTTGGACGCCCTCAATAGAGCCAAGCACCAGAATGAATTCTATATGTCTTTGGTTCTTCTGTATATTCTAGCTACAATTTAAATTTGGCCAGGGCTTCCTAGGTTGGAGGAATTTTCAGATGATGTAAAAAGCTATGATTTTTTCCCTTCTTTGCAATTACAAAATAGTTATGATGATTATCTCATAGTAAATGATGCCTTTACAATGAGACTGTGCAGGGAACTACAAGGTTGTCCGAAGAGGAGATTTTCTCCTAAAGCCATGGCTTTTATAAGTTAATTCGGATGTTATTTTATTTAGTTTGGGGATTTCTCATATCTTCATCTTGCAGGTTTTGATGACTTTCCTTTGAAGCTGCCCAGGTACCCTACTGACATGATCATGCTGATCAAAGTGATGAGGCAAGCACTCCAGGTGAATCTTATCTGTGCCAAGGCCAAGAAGAAAGGCTATGAATTCCCAATGACCATCAGAGCTTACAGTTGTGCATCCCGGTTAGAGGCGAATAATTTTCTTAAGACATTCTCGAAGAGGTTTTCTTTGGAAACCTATGATGTTTTAAGGCCGTAATATGATCTAGTCCATTATGCTAGAGATATCTTGCAGATGAGTCAGGAAATTCACCATGTACCTAATATTGAAGACTGCTAGGCTAATTACAGTGATGAATTGGAGAGCAGGGAGAGGTTCTACGCCCGGTTAACCATTGAACAGATTAAAAGGTTCAATGTTAGCATTGCAGTAGAGGGGCTAGAAGATGATGGAAATCACTTGTATGATGATACATATCTGGAGAAGATAAAGTTCACCCCTATCAGCTCCGAGCCTATGCTAGATCAATCTGTAAGTGACTTGCAGGATCTAATGGGGGGAATTTACAAAAGAACAGTACAATGGGTTGAATGGACTACAGGCCAAAGGAAAGGTCAGAAAGGAAGCCTCCCACTCAGCGAACCCCAACAAAGGATACTTCTGGAGCTTCAACCACTTCATCAGCAACCATCCCAATAGTTGCAAAAGGATCAACTCAACCGTCAGGAGGAGGTGATGAACCCCCTGAGAAGTCCATCCCATTAGAGAATACCTATGGAGAGGGCCCTCTTCCAGATATCGAAGCCACTGTGGAAGTAGTCTCAACAGACCCAATCAAGTCCACAGCCAAGCTCCCTAAAACTACAGAGTTTGAAAAGCCAACTGGGGCTATTACTATGGAGACTTGAGTCGGGACCTCGACTCAAGAAAATCCAAGGCGGGTATCCCTTGTCATAGTTGAAGTAGGAGAGGATAGCCCTAGTACCTCTGCTACAGAATCAGATAAAAGGTGTGGGGAGCAACAGGAGGTTTCTCAAGTTGTTAAATTAATCTCCTCTTCACCCACTTCAGTGAATCCATTCACTTCCCAACCTAAAGCTACTCCTCCTCTCATAAGGAAGTTGTTCATTGAAGAGTTGGTTTCTGCCAACAAAGTTACCAGTGCAGAGTCATGGATAGCCAACACTCTAGAGTGCAAAAGGAAGAGAGTGGGGGAAGGAAATACCAACAAAGACATTCTTTCATGGGCCCTTCAACCCAAGGCCACTACAAGCAGGCAGAAGAAAGTGAAGACAATGTCTACTCTGGGTCATGATCCTGAGACTGGGCATTTCACCATGGAAGTAGCCAAGCCCACTAAAGAGGGCAGACTCAAAGATATGATGGCCTTAGAATTTCAGTTGCAGTCATTCGATATGGGATTGGCTCACCATGATACCAAGGTGGACTGGTGGAAATACACTAATGTAGTGATAGAGGAAGAGCTCAAAGATCTCAAGACTTACAAAATTCAGCTTAAGGCAGAGGTAGCTCAACTAACCGACTTCATCAGACAACTTCTCACTCCTATTGCAAGTGCTCCCAACACCCAAACCTCCTTTGATCCCAGTGTTGCGGAGAACCAAGCCATTCTGGCTAAGTTACAAGAAGATCGACATTATGGGCAGATTGGTAAAAGGTGGATTGGGAGGCTTGAATCCAAAGGCCTAGCAATTATTAAACAACTAGGTAATGCTCTTCTAAGGCTGGAAATAGAGAGGAACAACATTGGTAATAATTTGCAGACTCTCACGGAAGAAAGAGTAAGATGCTAGGAATGCATAGTCATGTTGCATGTGGTAGTAAAGATGAAGACTAAGGAAGCCCTAAAGGCTAATATTCTACAGAAGGGAGATGATCCTTTGATTGAATGGCTCCAAATTCTAGAGTTTAAGATTGAGATGATCATTCAGGCTGAGACGGGGTTATGTTGAAACAAATAGATGTTAAGGTCCAATAAGAACAAAGTAAAGATTTTAAACTCCTCTTAGGACTTCATGTAGAATCAAAAACTAGTGGTCAAGGAAAAGCAATGGTTGGAGTAGTCAACATGCAGAAGTCATTCATAGATTATCTGTATAATTTAGCGGAGCAGTCTTCTTCTCATCTAAACAAGGTGCCAGAGCTCCAGCAATTGAGTGGATGCATCTTTAGGGCTATGGAGGACTTGAAAGATCAGACATATGTGATCAAGACTCTAGCCAAAGAACATTCCAGATGGCTCGTCCATTACACCAATGTCCACGTCAACAAATATGAAGAGCTCATCCAAGTCATCACTGTTGTAACTGCCTATAGGGCCAAATTAGATAAGGGGAAGGAAACTGAATCTTAGATATATTCCCCCTTGTACTATTTTTGTTAGTTTTGTAACAGATAAACCTTTGGCTATCATTTCTGGTTGGGGAAGTTAAACCGTTTAGGTTACCCCTTTTTGTAATGGTCCCATCTGGAACTCTATATGTATTATTTCCAAAAATCAATACAAAGGTCAGCTAAATTTTGGTGTGAAAGATAGCATTTTGCTGAGTCAATTGTGTATGTCTGAATGCCATTTCTTTAACTGTTCCATTGAATTTCATTTATCTTTCTATTGAATGCAAACGTTTCTTTTGAGTTAGATTTGCAATATGTATTCGAACCAGAGTTATGTATTATGATTCGATATAGCTAATTAAGGGGAAAATCAGTTGTTACCCTAAGTTTTGGGAATGTTCCTGTGATATAGATCGATTCATTCTCATTGCATTGTTAATCTTCAGTCTTGCATCTGCATTTTTAGTAATTGTTCATGCATTACCAGTTTTGGGAATTAGTCTAATTGATGAGATCTTAGAATTGGCTAGGTTTAAAGTTGGATTTACTGCATCTGAGCTATTTCCTATCTAGGTTTAGCTTGGTTTACCTCTCCTGCTCTTGGGTTAAGAGCATACCTCTGTTAGATTGGGAAAGGTCAATATTCATTGCGGATCATTCATATAAGGGAGCTGTACCTTCAAATTTAGAGGGAAAATAGGTTTTCAAATAACTATTTCCCAACTGTTGTATTCAATTATTCTTAAGCATTTTTGGGTATTTTAGAGTTACATTCAAAAGAATAATCTATTTACCAACACAATTATGATAGTATTTATCCATGTATGGTTTCTTCTATGATTTGTTCAACTTGGATCTACATTCATGTACTTGATTTCCATGCTTATTACAGTTATAGCAAATACCATTAAATTTAGGAGGGTTTCTAGAAATACCTTTTGCTTTTCTTCTGCAAACATTTGATGTGTGGTCTAGTTTTCCATAGTGATGGCAAGAGGGCTTCTTAGGATTTGGGTTTGAGTATACATTCCTTTGTTTAGATTGATGTGATGATTCTCCTTTCTTGGTATACCCTAATCTGGTATTGTTGTTCAGTCTTCTTTGATAGATTATAAATTCATCCATTCTCATAGTGCTTTCTTCAGATCTCTTAATCACTTCATTATGTTGTTGTAAAATCTTCACTTCATTTCTTAGTTTCTCATTTTCTTCTTTCAGTACACCAATATCATCTATTCTTTTTTCAAGTTCATTATTCACTTGGTTTGCCTCATGCTTCATAGCAACCACTTGATTGGTGATCTCAAAGTAATGTTCAGTAAATATCGATATCTTAATTTCTTTCTGTTGTAACTTTTCAGTCATTTGTCTTCTGTCATCAACAACCATGTTTCAATCTTGTTCATATTTCTTTGCATCATTCAAGACTTCAACCATTTTAACCATTTGTGTGTCTTGATCAATCTGCAATACTTTCACTTGTTCAGTAAGTCGTTGATTACTTTCAGATAGCTTTGATATAATTCCTTTAGATGCATCAAATATGCGACCACATTCAGATACAGATGTATCAAATGGGTCATGAATCTCTTATTCTTGATAATAAATCTCACGACAGTGAAGTGTCATTTCCTTTATCTTAATCAACATAGCCCTGAGTTTCTCTTTGGCTTCCTTGTCTTGTTCGACATAGATCTGCAGTTGTAACACTTGATTTTCAATAGTTTTGTCAAGTGTATACCTTTCCATTGTAATATATTTTCTCTTCGGTGATTAAACCTTCAAAATAAGATAACTAGCTCTGATACCAATTGTTGGGATAAAGGAGAGGTGTGTACTGAGAGGGGAGGGGTGAATTTGTACCCTTAAAAACTTTTAACCAATTCTTTGTAACCATTGTTCTGTATTAACCGACTGAGTAGATTGCATATACCAAACATATAGTATCACTGCTGAAATGTAAATGCATGTAAATTACACAATACACATACATAAAATTAAGTACTCATGCCACTAGTATTTTTGTATCACATAAAACTCTTGTTAGAAGGTAAAAACTATGGTGGGGATGAGACCCACAAAACTTCACTACTGTAGAAATAAAGTTAGCATGTTAAAGCTTTACAAAGAATGATCACTTCTGATGATCTTACCCTATTAAGAGTAACAATGAGATCGATTAGATCTACCTCATGTGAGGATTTTTCAACTCAATCCATGTGTGCACTCGGTTAAGAGATTTACAATAAGACGGTTAAGTCTACTATGTTAAGAGATTCAGGGTCTATTATAATTGTTAGAGAGTAACAAAAGTTTGATCTGAAACATATACAATCTCAATATTGTTGGTACAGATCCATTATGTTAATATAAAAATATATCACCTCAATGTGAATGATAATACCTTCTGCTCTGTTCTTCTCAATAGCCTTGCCTTAGTTCTGTAAACTAATTTTTGCAATGTAGTCTTTGTCCTTAAAATCCTTGTGTGATCTCTGATGTTTGTAGTGTGGCGGCTACTTGATCATTTCTTGATCAACATACATTACAAAATTTGACATATATACATTTATATATCAAATGATATGACCTAATTAGGGCCTAACAATTACATCCTTATCCTAAGATCAACAAAGTACAAAATTTACCTTGATCATCTACACATAGGAGACATAAACAATTAATGTTGTAAATTTGTAATTAATGTCCTCCTTGATCATGTAAGCGTTATCTAGGTTGACTAAAATTTTGTTACATAGAATGATGTGCCATAACAAACTTTTAGGTGGTCTCAATTCCACTCAGTTATTGTTGTCTCTTGATGCTTAGTGTTGTCTGTGTATCTCGGTTATAGTGGTATTCGGTTATGTTGTGTAGTTCAGTGTTGTTCACTGCTCGGTATAGTCTATTTACTTGGTAATCACTATGCTTGGCTAACTCTAGGCATGATCAGTGCTCTCAGTTAACTCTACACTTCAATGATATAAACCAACTATCTTGTTTGACTCTATCACCGACTGTTCATTGTGTCTGCTTGATAACTAATGACAACTTCAATGTGCAATTGGAGTAATAGCATGCACCATTGATGCCATAATAGAAGCCTCCTTATAAGCACATCCCTCAAACTAAGGAATTACCCCCAAAAATAAGTAAGATGAATGAGATTAAGAATGAACTCATGAGGAAAAATTTATGTTTCTTTTGTAGGGAGTCATGGACTACAAGCCATAGATGTTTGGGTAAAAGACAAGTATACTACATAGAATTTGTGTTAGATAAAAATTTCAGATTTAAAGGATAAACTAGAGTTATTTGAAGACATTATCGATCGTATTTTTGGAATACACATGGAAAAGAAAGAGTACATTTGTGACTCTTTTCAGAGCCCCCAAAACATCTTCCCTTAAAGTTTTGTGTAGTTATAGTAGGAAAAAGGATGGCCATTCTCATCCAAAGTGGAGTTGCCCATAACTTTATTAACACATATTTAGTGATGAAGAGAGGACTGAAGACACAATAATTTAAAATCTTTAATATTGTAGTAATCGATGGATCCACCATTTTATTTAACTAAGTAATCAAGAAACTCAATATCACTTTGGGAGACCATAAGGTATGTGATGAATTTTATGTAATTGGATTGGGAGACATACGTGGTATACTTTAGTGGCGAATAATCACCAATGGCAAATATTTCACGTCAGTAACTTGGAAAATGATGAATACATTATACCGATCGGGGATGGCCACTTCGCCCAGACTTTATAAATATTTGGTCCAATGCAAGGCCCAATCGCCCATCATTTTATGTAATTAATTGTATCTCTATCACAATTTAGCCAATAGAATCTATGTTTTCTACATGGTAAATTAAATAGTTTTTCCTACCCTTTCTGAGAATGTCTTAATAGATGGCCATAATTTTCCAATATAAATATAAATATTCATTGGCTAGGAAGACCCAATTCACCAACTCTATTATAATTGCCTATTAATTGGATGACCCATAATCGGCTCAAAAATTACACAAGACGTGTTATAGTTAAGTGAGTTTCGCCAAATATTTGTATAACATATAAAAATTACCGTTGAATTTGCCAAATAAGGATTGGTATAAATACATCAACTGAGTTCAAACTTTAGATAAACTCTACACATTTTGGTTGGGTTCTGAGCCGCAATCTCTCAATTTAGATCTGAGACATTCAGACTAGCAACAACCATTATTGTTGACTGCATTGGTGACTGCTAGTGACCTAAAGATAAGTGGTCATATTTTTGAAGTGTTATAATATTATTCTAAATTCATCTCTTTCTATTTTCAATGTTGAGTTCATTCTTATTCAGTGGGGATCTGTCAGTGGTCGCCTGGGAGATCTCAGACATCTAGATTGTAGGTCATAGGGCCAATGAATCATATAGTGTATTATTACTTCTTCAACAAGTTGATTTTTTTGCAGCCTTTATTTCATTGGAGATATTAAATAGGGAGAAGGGTTGGAATCATGAAAGTGGGGAAGACCTAGAGAGGCCAGCAAAATGCAGAACATTGTCTTTTTACTTTGGTGTTGGTAGAGATTATGGTGAAAATTAGGAAGGTACACCATCACAAGTAATCTTACAAGATTCACAACCTCTACCGCATATTGAAGAAGGCGGCAAACCTGATATATTAGATCACGATGAACTTGAAGAAGATTTTTGGGTAGATACCTAGGTTAGCTAGAATGATATAATTGACTTGGTTGATAATGCCACAAATTATAATGCACAAAAGGGAAAAAGAAAAGCCAAATCAAAAAAGATTCAACCCAAATAAAAAAAGGATCGGGAGTGGGATATGTCAGTGAAGAATTTTCAAATTACTTGGGTGTCAAATTATCCATTCATTAAATCAGTGCCAAATCCTATTGAAGGCAAGCCTCCATTAGAGTGCGGGTGTAAGATTTACACTTGGAAACATAACAAGGAAAAGAGGTTGTAGCTAAAAATTGACACCATAGAAAATCATATGGGTATAGTTTACGGAAAAAAATGATAGATGGAGTTGAAAAATCAGTGATAAGATGGAAAACAAAGGAGGAATGTCAGAATGTTAGGAATTCTAAAGAATACAATTTTCAGGATAAATTATAGACAAAGCCTGCTGAAGTTAAAGGCTCTATTGAATATTTTCTTGGAAAAGAAATGGAAATAGAAAAAGTGGGAAATGCTCTTCAATTAATTGTTTTTTTTTAATATTTTGAGAATAGGGCGTGCTATGACAGACTACCCACCAATGAGTGGTTTATTACACTTTTTGAAAGTTCCTAACTATCCTAGCAGTCACTGGTCAATAAACAGTGGATGGGAATGGGAATGTTGTCTTGTTGAGGTTGAAAAATATGTAAAGAGAAAAATAAGAGAGTTAAACTTCATTGCATTGTCTTTAGATGAAGTTACGACAGTAGATAATACTTCATGGGTATGCATGCATGTTTATACTATACATAATTGTGCTCGCCAACTTCATCTAATATCTATTGCTAAACTGAACATTAGTGCGCCAGCGGAAAATTTATTTAAACTAGTAAAGAGTTCTTTAATTGAATATGGAGGTATGGATGATATGATGATTTCCCAAAAGTTGGTGTGTTGGAGCTGATGGAGATTCTGTAATGCAAGGTCATAGGAATAGTCTTTGTGCAAAGAAGAAAACTTCTTGTACATCCTACATTACTGGCATTCACTGCATGGCCCACAGAATGAATCTAGCTTTTGGAATTGTGAGAAAGCATGCCATAGTAAAAAATTTGAACATTTAATCAGAGAGCTCTACACACACTTTTGTTGAAGTCTCAAACGATTAATAGAATTTGAACAATTTGTTGATGGAATAACTAATGGGAACAAGCTTCTTAAGGATAATGATACTAGATGGATCTCTTTGGATGGACTAGTGCATCGAGTTTTTTTAGAATATCCATCCTTGATTGGACTATTTCACACAAACTGTGACGAATCAAAACAACAAAAATTTCCTGACCTGCTTCAGAGGTTAAGTAATATAGAGACTCTTAACTTTATCAGCTCTTCTCCCCGTGCTAGAGGAAATGAGGAATATTATGAAAAATCCCAAAAAAGAGCTATGTATATTTTATAATATTCTAAGCTACATAAGATGACATGCATCAAACTCAATATTCTCTATTGAAGTCAACCAACATTATCTGATGAAAAATTTGCTAAGTGACAGACACTCACAGATTTGAACAATACTGACAACTTTTTATAGATCAATGCAAACATGGAGTTATGTGCTAGTGTACATAAAGTTGAGATACCAAGCACTACTTTTCCATGTTCGAGCCCGAGGAACCATGAAAGTGCCCAAGAAGCAACTAGCAAGAGTTACAAGGGAATAATTTAGCAAGATTGTTGAGTCTATATAACTACTTCCATGAAGAAAATTGCCTATGATCTTTCCTCACAGATTAGAACTAGATTCCCTACTAAGAAACTACTTAAAGCCATGTCTATTGTGTTTCCTCAATATTGGTCTCTCAGCAATTTAGTTGATTTTCAAACCAAGCTAGTGACTCTAGTAAAGCAATTTTGCAAATCCAAAGAATTCAATGGAGTAACTATAAATGGAATTTTAGACAAAACTCTTCTTAGAGAGAAATCAGACCATTTTTCATATGCTATGAGGGAACAATATGACATAATAGAGAACCCCCATGAAGAGGGATCAGTAACAAGGCTTTGGAGAAATCTAGGTCAGAGCGAAATGTTGCATGATTCAATATCAGAATATTTCAAGCTTGTTGATTTATGTCTTATCATGATATTGGGTTCAGTGGAGGATGAGAGAGTTTTCAGTGCTTTGGGGTTCCTAAAATCAAAGATAAGAAATAAACTAGAGAATAATTTGGAAGATTGCTTGAGGCTCTATACATCTATGTATGATGTCCACACTTTTCCTTACAATAAGGCATTGAAAATCTGGACATCCAAATGTGGAAGAAGAGGTTTGGGAAACACTTCAAACCAAAATACCACTGGGTTAATTGACTCATGTACTAGTAGCATTAAGATGTAGTTCAACGAAGGTATGCAAACTCAAAGCGAAGAAAACACAGACAAGAATCAAGGAAGCTTTGAATTTGTTGAGGAGGAATGACAACTTTAAGAGATTTGGCATTAATAGTTCCTAGGTATTTATTAATCTTATTAGTGTATCTCATCATTCATATTACAAAAACATATTAATGTGGTCAATAACTTGATGATATTTTATGTGTCTATCAACTTTTTACAATTAAAATTTAATATTGATTCACAATTGCACTTTTCAACTTTCTTTTTTCAAATAGAAAATAGCAAAATGAAAGGGCGTAATGTGTTTATTGATAGAGTGATGTTTATTTATACATGTTGAGATTCTCATTAATTCTTTCAAAATATAGCCATATGATACAATTCATTCAATACACATGTAACAACTTTGTGTGATTGTCTATGAAAAAGTCGATACAAAATTTCAAAACCCTTTGCAAATGACCCTCGATTCCCTTTTATAGAAACAAGGGAGCAAAAATAGCTTCCGATCGATTTGCAACATGAAGAGTAGAATCAAACTCAGTACAATTTTACAAGCCTGAAGGTATCTATGACCATTATAGGTTGGATTAGCAATTTAGCAACTTATACATTTATCCTCTTCAAAAAATAGAGTAATAGTGAGTGTTACATTTTTCTTGTTCATAAAACAGAGTTATTTCAAGTGATACCATATTCCAAATAGAGAAAAGCATAAAACCTTGAAATTAAGAGTAAAAGCATAAAAATAAGCAATACATACTATGATTCATGAGATCATTGTGTCAATTTTTGTAGGGTGCTCCACTCTTCTCCTGATACAAGTCCAATTTGTTTTAAACTATGGTAATCCACCTGCAACTTCGTCAACAATTTATATTTGGAAGAGTGACTTGACACCGTTGTTTCATCCACTACTACAATGAAACTTGTTAGTAGTTTGATGAAAATAAAAAATCTGTGAGGAGATTTATCCTTAGGAAGCACATCTAAGTCAGACTTCATTTTCTCCTTCATCCTTTCTTTGAAAGCTTCTATTCCAGTGTATTTATTTGATGTATTAGTACTCTTTGGAAAACCAAGATTTATCAGTTTATTTGTCTTTTCTTATAGCTTCATGATATTTTTTCTAGCTTTCTATGCAATTTCTTGTCCTTCCCTTAGTTTCTGACATTTTTGAATGATAGATGATACCTTTACTGAGGCATCAATGCGACTATTAATTCCCTTTTTTGCCAAATAACTGTCACTAGTGTTGCAGACTACTTGAAAATTTTGTTTTGCAATATTCTCTTTGACATAAACATCTATGTTCTTGTCAATGTAGTTTTTGAGCTTCCAATAAATTATTCTCATATTTTCATTCAATTCAAAGCATTCAGACAAATTTTCACTCCTCTGCATTAGTTTCCTTGTATGTGATAATCCTAAAGGATAATATTTCGTCATTAGTATACAAAGGAAAATACTTTTTGAACCGTTGGTAACATGATCACCGAAAGACAGGTTTATAGTGCAACCTGACACATCAGTTCACAGAGGTCACCAAAAATGCTAAAGTGAACTATCACCGACAGACAGTTTACAGTGTAAACCGACAACACACCTTACTAAGAAAATTGACAGACAGTCTACAAAGCAACCCAAGAAGCAGAATGTCTATAGAGATATCACCAAGGAAAGACTATAGAGCAACCCAAGCACCAGTCTACCGAGATAGTTTTATTCTGAGAAATATGGATCTGAGTTACACGTCAAATAAAACACTTGAGTTTTATATTTAGCTTTATGCTTATCTTTAAAATCATTTCTTGAGGGACAAGTAAAGCATATGTAATTGTTTTAATCAGTCTAACTGATTGAAAACATGCAAACTAGGAGATCAAGGTCAAGTCATAAACCTTTGATCATAGAGTTTTCATTGTAAAGCGTGAAACCTATTTAGGTTAATTCATTGTATAAATAGATGTATAAATCAATCAAACAATGATGATTATAGCCACAATAGACATCTATGGATCAGACAAAGAGTTTTATGCAGAAGGACAACAAAAGATGAAATCAGTTATGAAGAACAAGATTCAAGGCTACTGAGAAAAACAAAGGTATTAATCAATCACTATAGGTAATACACATACATTGTGAACTTAAAGGATCTGTATTCAGTAATTCAAGATTGCACACTATCAGGTCAACAAGTATTTTTGACTGCATTCTAACAAGAGTATCAAATAGAAGAAATCCTATAAGAAGGTGGATTTAACAATCCTTATGTAAATCTCTTAACCAGTTGCACACTTAACAGTGTTTCTAAATCTCTTACCTGAGTAGACCTAACCAGTCTAAAATGTTACTCCTAACAGGGTAAGATCATCAGAAGTGATCACACTTGTAGCCTTAATCGACACCTTCCATTCTACATATAGTGAAGCTTTGTGGGTTTCATCCTCACTGTAGTTTTTACCTTCTAACAAGGGTTTTCTACGTTACCAATTCTTGTGTCATGTGTACTTACATTTCATGAATGTTTCTATGAATGTTTACATGCAATTAAGTTTATGTTTTGATATTACATGTATAAGATAGAAACACATCAATGGTCGGTAAAGCAAGAACAGAGTACTATTAATGGTTAATTGATAAAAAGTTTTAACGGTACTAATTCACCCCTCCCCTCGCAGTACACACCATTCCATTATTCCAACAGTATGTTTTCTTTTAAATACCCCACTGTATTATTAATATTATTGTTCAATCTCTCTACAAAAGTTTTAATGGTATTATTTACCTTCTGCAACTCTTGTGTCATTTGTTCACATTTTTTTCTCTCTTCCTCTACTTTCTCTTCCCAATGTTTTGCATTTTTCATCTCACACTTCAATTGGTTCTATAAGTTTTTATTTGTGGTAGAAGTAGACTGCAAGCTTTTGTATAATTTTGATACAGTGGCTCTTTCATCGTTAATTTTTTTAATGCTTTCATCCAATTTTCCCTCAGTTCCTTCAATTTCACCTCCATTTGTTCTTGCTTTGTAATTTCTGATGTAGAGGCAAATTTTTATATCCTTTTCTGTAATTCATTGCACTTGTTATTTGCTACTTTCCTCTTTTCTTTTTCATTCGCAAGGTTTGCCTATCACTTTTCTTTGTTTTTCTCTAGCTTACTTTTCTCTCTCTCCACCTTGAGCAGTGAAGTGTAGACAACTTCATTGGTCTTTTTTGACACACTAATTTTGTCCACATTTTTAACTTTGGAAAAATTCATTTGGAGGGTGCTAATGTGTAATTCAAAGGGATATATTTGACTATGTGGTAGATTTTTATCCTTATTTGGGGGCATAACAACCATGAACTCCATCATATCTTTGTTTAGGTCATATGTGGGAAATACCTTGTTCGATGCAGGTTGTTCCTCTAAAGCTACAATAAGGGCACCCCTCTTCAATGTCTTCTTATTTTCTTTATTCATATTTGTTGTTTTTGCAAATTTATTAAAGAAATCATTGTAACAAAAATATGTGGTTGCTAAAGCAATTGAATGTTTGAAAGGTGAAATAGCACTTGTAGTGATATACCTACATGATCCTCCACCTATGGTTGTTGTTCTAACTAATGCATTTTTAGGATTAGCAACAACCATTCCTAAACATATCCCACTGTCACCTACAAGTGGAGTTTTTGGAGACTTTTGAGGGTTTTTTAATGAAGCTGCAAACAATAGATTTGGAGTGGCAATTGATATAGTTGGAGTTGTACTCACCATTTTTGTCATAACCTTTGCTTCTTTACAATTCCTTGATCACTAGGATTTTTTATAGTATGTACTACTATTGGCCTCTTGTTAGAGATATCTTATTGTTTCACTTGTTCAGGATAACTTGGATTAGTACCCATGCCATCCCCACCCGAGCTAGTGGCACTTGATTGGATAGTAATAGGAATACTATCCTTGGATTCCCCACCAGTGGTTGTGGCACTTGATTCACCACTAATAGGAATACCATGTTCTACAAGTGATTATGATTGAAACTGAGTTTCTGCACAAGATGGATTTGAATCTCTAACATATGAAGATGCAGGGGTATCAGTATGAGACTGAGTAATACCTTTCTGTGATGAATCTGATGATTCAAATTCAATGACTAGTTTCTCACCATGTCTTGGTGATAATGGTGTCTAAATTGGATATCAAGGGCCTTCTCCTTTGGGACCCAAACCACCTTGACCTTCAAAACCCATTTTGCCTATAATTGTTTCCCCTATGCTATATTTTTCTCTCATTGACTCATCGATTCCTCTCAATTTTTGCATAGACTGTAGTAGCTGTTGGAGTGGTCGTGGGATCTAGATTAACCTCAATCTCATACTCATTATCTTCAATATCAATTTTGTCATATGCTTCAGCGGGATGCTCCATATTCTATAATTTTCTAAACTCTTCCTCCTCTTCGATTTAATAAAGATATACAGAGGTCTTTGATTCACTAAGATTCTTCCTCATAATCCAAAAATCACTAATTTTGCTTTGAGTCCAAGTTATACCTTTACATTTTTCCACTATCTTTTGTGGAAAAGCTTTTTTGGATGGATTAGCAGCTTTTTGGTAGAAATTGTAGGATGTCCTGGGCTACTTTATTGTTCTTTGTGTGTGCAATGCCACTATCTGATATAACAATTCTTCTATTGAAATATTATTATCAGAGGAAATTCTCTCCATCTCTTTTCTTACCTCATCCCAAGAGTCCATATTTTTCAACTTCTCTAGCAATGGTTTATTTTGATGTTGAATTTTTCTTGCAGAGTTCTTATCCGCCATAAGCCTTTTTTGAATGACACTGATTGGATCATACTGCCAGTAATTGTCAACAACAAAGCCAAAAAATTTCAAAAAATCATGTGCCACAAATAAATGCTCTTCTCTCAAATGTGAATCTCCCACATGAGAAAGGCAAGGAAGGAAAAATTCTCTTCTTTTGATGACCATTAAAGAGTTTATCTATGCTCTCCATCTGCCATACATATTCCAATGCAAATACCCTCTTTGTCACATGTATTGGAAGTTTGTAGGGTTCTACTGCTGATCCATAAAACCTTAACACAGTGTATTCTTGCATGAAGATCCAGTCAGCCAATTGTATGTGACTTTCGAGTTGAATACATTCTCTACAAGACATAGGCAATCTAGGCATTGGAGTGCATGTAATTTCATTATACATTGGTTCCAAAAGGAAGTCTACAAAATGGTTGTAGTCCTTCCTATTATCATGCTTCCTTATCTTAGGTTTCCATTCATAAATTGGACACACTCTTCCCTGCTGAGTCTTCTCATCAATCTTATATACCTAAATCTGAAGCTTGTTGGTCTCCAACATTGCATGATGTTTTTCTAGAAGAAGATAGCACAAGTAGGTTGTGAACCTAAATCTCTTATAGGAACATCTTTTAATCATTAGTAATTGTTTTTGCATCAATTGAACAACATGCTCAACAAAATTATATCATATTTCTTCTCTGACACAATGGATATGAAAAATCATTTCAAGAATGTTGGCACCCACTTCCTTATTATTTTCCAATCCCAGGCAAAATTTTAGCAAGGAAATAATATCCTGAACCCATGGCACAAAAATATTAAAATCATAAGGAAGATTATGATTTTGATCCAATTGAGCATCACACACTATTAGAATTTTGATAAATTTATCTTTATAGTTTGTATCCATTCTCTCATATTCCTCTGCTAGCTTTCCTTGGTCAATATAGACATTTGAGTTTTGTGCTTCAAACCCTAGGTCCAACAAACGGTCAAATTCTCCCTCGGTTATGGATAAAATTTCTTCTTGAGTATTAAATTATTGACAATTGCTTTTCTATCTTCATCATAATTTTGGGCGAGAGCCATGACAATTTTTGGGCAAGGGAATACTTCAGGTAACACCATGCATCCCAATCTAGCATCCCATTACGCAATTTTATATGTACTTGCATTTAACATTATGTTAAAAATAGTAAATTTTGCCCTATTTGGATTTCCCGCCTTACTGGAGAATGCATATCTAATATCTATGACTCTCTTATCACCGTGGATAACAGGATCATAAATATCATGGTATTCATCAATGAAACTTGATGTTTTAACAAGTTTGGTTAAGTCTATTTTTTCATTCACTTTGCTTTTCAGTTGCCCCAATGTTGGCACTGGTGTTGGTAACTTGGTTCAAAATAATGGTAGACAACTAGACTACTAGTAACTAGTAACTACATGCCTGAAAATGCTAACCTTGAAATTGAACGGTTGAACCCCTAATTCTAGCTCTAACTTCTACAATCTAGATTTTAAAATAGGAGATTCAAAAAAATAAAAATGTGGGATGTAGGTGTTCTAGATTTTACCTAGAATTTCTATTTGAATAGACTGGTGCCGCCGCCAACAAAAATTGTTGCATTCCTTAATCTAGTTGTCATTTCTAATTCCTTAATCTCCCTAGGGCAGTGATTAATTAGTTTCTCAAAGAATCCAAAATAGTAATTTAGTAAAAGTTTCAAAACCCTTAGAAGTTCAAAACCTAAATGGAAACTGTAAAATTTTCTAACTTCTTTCTGAGGATTGATTCTGACACGTGAGTGTGACACTTTTCCGGAATGTTTTTCAAGACTTTTTAATCCTTTACAACTTCCACCTGAAATAGATATTATTACACATAATTACCTTTTTTTTTTGCTCGGTAAAAGGCCATAGCCATTAATTACACTTAATTACCTTAATGAGTATATAATTACAAATTTAGAATGTAAGTATAGACTACAGTTAATAACTACACTTAATTAAATTTGGTAGGACAAAGTTCATTAGTTCTGATTCCTAAAGTTCAATGAATGACAATATGATGTGTGTCTCGCTTCCAGAGGAAGTTTGCAGTAATGTCAATCGTTCCCACATTCGGCCCATAAATGGAATACCCCTTATGTCATACCGTAAATATATTATATTGATAATATATGCATCCAAAATTTTATTGAAGTTTAATGAACTTTGACACGTATATGTGATACGTGTCACTTTTTCAGAGGACGCTTGTGAAAGTTTTTTAAACAACACAACTTCACCCTAAAATGGAGTTTACGTCGTCAATCTGTAGACTGCGATCATCATGATCTAACAATCATTAATTTTATTTTATTTTTCTTATACAATGTTATTTTTACGTATTTTTAAAATCTAAAACTAAAAGATTATAAAATAATATATTTACAAAGGTTATGGTTTATAATCTCTACGAATTTATTAATTTGGTCATATATTTGGCTGCAAAATTAAGTATAATTATTAATTTCACTAGTTCTGAAGTTCAATGAATGACATTTTGACACATGTCTCGCTTCGTGAGGAAGTTTGAAGTAATATGAATCATTCCTACATTCGACCTGGAAATGGAATACACCTTATGTCGTACCGTTAATATATTATAATAATTATTATATTATAAATTTATAATATATGTGCCCAAAATTTTGTTGAAGTTCAATAAACTTTGACATGTATATGTGGCACGTGTCACTTTTCAAGAGGATGCTTGCGAAAGTTTTTAAACAACACAAATTCACCCCGAAATGGAGTTTATGTCGTCGATCTGCAGACTACGATCATCGTGATCTAACATTCATTAATTTAATTTAATTTTTCTTATACAATGTAATTTTTACGTATTTTTAAAATCTGAAACTGAAAGATTATAAAATAATATATTTATAAAGGTTACAGTTTATAATGTCTACAAATTTATTAATTTGGTCATACATTTGGCTACAAAATTAAGTATAATTATTAATTAAGTATATTTTATTAATTTCATTAGTTCCGAAGTTCAATGAATGACATTATGACACGTGTCTCGATTCTAGAGGAAGTTTACAGATAATGTTAATCATTCCCACTTTCAACCTGGAATACATTTACACCTTATGTCGTTAATATATTATAATAATTATTATATTAAAATTATTAATAATTATATTATAAATTTATAATATATGCACCCAAAAATTTGTTGAGGAAAATCAATGAAAGCATTATATGCATCCAAATTTATAATATATGTGACACTGCGTATATGTGATATGTATCACTTTTCCGAAGGATGCTTGCGAAAGTTTTTAAAGTTCACAACTTCCCCCCAAAATGGAGTTTATGTCGTCAATCTGCAGACTGCGCTCGTCTAGATCCAACGTTCATTAATTTTTTTGATTTATTCTTTAACAATGTAATTATTACATATTTTTAGACTACTAGTACTACCATTGTACCACATTAATAAAATTTATAATTTTTATGCTTATTTTAGATTTTAGTTTTACTCTAAGAATAATTGAATACTTTAAACTTTTATAGTTACAATTCTGCAGTCGCGCACATACAAAAGTTAAGTTATTACTATAAAGAATAAATCACACACATACATAATTACATTTATTTGGTTCATTTTCAGATTCACAAATTTTTAACTCATTAGTCGTTACTGCATTGTAATTTCAAATTTGTCTATAAATTATTTTAGCTTTTAGACAATTTTGGTCATTTCATTCACAAAATGGAATCTGCTAAGCGCAAATTTCAAAACAATGAAACTGAAATCATTTATTAAATCCATAAAGGCAAATTGAAACGAAGTTGCAAAATTTTCATTAATATTTTCTGCAAATTTACAATGTTTGTATTCCCTCCAAAACTTATAAGCCAAAATGAGGGAGGTTATGATGTAGTGGAAAAAAAAAACCTAGTACCTACTATGGCACTAGTAGTGGCATCCAAAAAACAAAACAAAAAATGGAAACCCTTGGATTTCAAAATACCAGACCATAGGGTCCTGGCCCCTAGGTAACACTAGGGATTTTCCCCTCCATCTAAGTAGAACTCTTCAGAGATGATAAGCTCTGATAATTCATATAGTTGTGCTTATTCTGCCAATTCATCCAGGAGAAACCACTTCCAAAGAAAATCCTTACCAATCTACGCCCATTTCCTATGACACGTTATCTGCTCAACATTTAGGTTCAAAAGAAAGGTTGCATGGCCACATTTTGGCCTAGCTGGAGAAGCTTGGGTAAATCAATTGCACAAGGGATCCCCACCCCTATTTGTGCAAAAGTGGAAACCTGAACATTGTCACCCAAGAATTCTTTTTTGAATACCTTCCTTAACAACAGGAGCATATCCACCTTGTCTCCATAGAGGTCCAGAAGAGACGCAAAAAAATAAGATGTAATGTTCATGTTAACTCGGTACCTATCAACATTTTTTCAGAAACTCACGGCCCAATACCATCCTCACAACCTCATTTGTAAAGGCTCCAACATCCTTGCAAATTGATTCCAGGGTTGGTTCTGAGACCAGGCCCAAAAATGCCTTATGGTCCTCCTTAGATGTGCTAATCAAACAGATAGGAGTGTCCATCTTCAGAAAACTACTACCAAACTATCAGAATGCGATAATAATATATAGCCTAACTACCTAAACCAGACTCCATAGGTAGAATTTCAAGCACTTAATAGAGGCAGGCCTAAAACAAAGGAGAATTAAATAATAAAGAATCGTAGATCGTCTATAAATAGCCCTCAATTATTTCTCTAACCTTATTAATTCCTTTGCCCTTCAAAATTCTCTAAATCTTTCATATTAAATGTAGAGTGTGTGACTGTAAAATTAGAAATAGTGTCACAGTGTGACAGTACCCAATTGGAAATTTGGAAGTCGTGTGAGCCAAGTGGATCACAATTAGAGAATGACGATGATAAGACATTTCTTTATTATTTAATGTCAGTGATAAGACATTTCTTTATTAACTGCAACGGTCACACTCTGCAACATTATTAATCATCCATGCAACCTACTAACTAGTTGTAATCGACGATCAAGGTTAAGCGCGGGTTTAAGACTAGATAGGTGTCCCCATTCCGCATACTTTCTAGAGAACTACGTTTCCTTCCAAATTTTGGGCCAAAATAAAACTTAAGCCATTGATCTAGGATCATCAAATGACTATAAATAATACATTTAAAATGGTGAAATGATAGATATTAGGTATGTGTGGATCACTGGAATCGTGCAGAGTGATGCAGACAAGTTCATAACTAATTAAGGAATTATTCTTTCGACGTGATGTTGCATTAATTAGATCAATTGCCATTTGACATTGGCCCAACATGACGAGTTAGAACTCAATCAACTCATGAAACATAGCTTACTGGTTATTAATAGAATGTGAAAACAAAATTTTCAAGGGATTGAAAAATTCACCATTAAATTATATATTTTACCTTAAATAACAAAATATTAGCCAATTAAATTATGCAATTTTAAAATGGTAGAAACAATTTGCAAGTGCTATTAAATATATATTTTTCCTTTAAAGGTAAAACTTTCGCCGAATACTTTATATATTTACCCTATCAATAAAGACATATTCGCCAAGATTTTCTAGAATTTTCATACGATTGAAAAAAAGCTACTAGTAAAATTAATATTTTTTCCTTTCAAATTAAATTTTTTTACCAACAATATTAATTTTTTCCTCCCAAAATAGTGTAGGATTCGCCAGGATTTTACATCTTTTCCTGAAGGGGGTTTCTAAAATTTATCCCTAGAGACATATATATGCTTTTGGGAGTATAATGGTTGCCTTATTTATGGAAGTATTCAAAAACTACTAGGCTATGAAACATAAGTTCACAATATATGGAAAGAAGGTTTTCCTTAGAGGGATCTCAAATGGATCTTCACAAGAAATGAAAACAAAGATGATGGAAAAAAATCTCACATATAGGACAAGTGACATGGGTAGATAATTGCATGATTCTTCCCTTGAAATAACCATCAAGCATGAAAGGCACTCATCATGTTGATATGAATAAAGTATGGATATGCATTATGAATTTCAAATGACATGCCTTTGGGACTACTGTCAGAGAGAGGTTTCAATATGTTATAAAATTGAAATAACGGTCTAAGCTGGTTATCATGATACCATACCATCATCCAAGAGGGTGTAAATATGAGATATATAAGGTCATCAAAGAACTTATTGACATAGGATCTATAAGACATTTCTCTAGTCTATTTTCATCTTTAATGGTTCTTGTGAAGAAGAAGGGTGGTACTATGATGATGTAGATTGATTATGGGGCCTTGAACAAGAAGATCATCAAGAATAGATTCCATATTCTAATGATAGATGAGTTCATAAATAAATTACATGGAGTTGTGTACTCCTTCAAGCTTGATCTTAGATTGCAATACCATCAAATCTGCATAAGGGGTAAATATATTGAGAGGAAAACCTTTAGATGTCATTGTGGACATTTTGAATTTTTGGTCATGCATTTTTTATCAAAAAATGCTCAAACTAAATTTTAATCATGCATGAACTAGGTATTTAGTTAGAATATTATAAAATTGAACTTAGTTTCTTTGATGACTTATTTATCTACAACAAGACTTGGAAGGAACCTATGAAACATTTAGACACTAATACGAGATTTCTAGAGCAACCATACTTCTATGGTAAGTTGTGAAAATGTGAGTTTCAACTATCTAAGATTAGGTACCTAGGTCATGGCATACTTTTTAAAGATATTTAGGTAGATAAACAAAATATTTAAGTGATCCTTAATTGGACTCTAGCTATCACTCTAACTTATTTGAAAGGATTTCTTGGATTATATTGTTATTAAAAGAAATTTGTTAATGGTCTCACTCAATTGGTTGAGCCCCTAAATGATTTAATTAAGAAGGGATATTTTTATCGTTTGAAGATACTCCAAAATATTTTAACACTTAAGAGGAGGTAAAGATCTTTTGCCTTATACTTGATTTTTCATTACTCTATGTTGTTGAATGTGATGCTTCTAGAGAAGGTATAGGAGTTCCCCTAAGTTAAAGAGGGAATCCAATATATTTTGAGAGAAAAAATGAGAAATATAGAGAATGGATATTCCATTAATGATAAGGATACATTGATAATCATGCATGATTTGAAGAAGTTTACTATTTAGTTTGTGGAAAATTTGTTCTAAAGACCGGTCATAATAAATTGAAGTGAAGGAATTATATTTTTCCATTAGTACACTTAGAGAAAAACATGATCTGCACCTTCGGTTTAGTCTAAACCAATAGACAGGGCACAACACTATCCAACACTGAGGTTACCCGACGAACACTATCAAAGTGTTACTCGATGACAAAAAGACAAGGATACCTGACGAAGTATCAACAGTGCTACCCGACGAACAACAAAGAGAGGAACCCGACAGATACAGGGAACCCAACGAAGAGTTTAGACAAGGAACGCCGACAGACTGCAAGTTCAAACCGACAGTCAGTTACATCCTGCAAAAAGTGGATCTGACTTTCCACATCAGATAAATCACTGAAGTTGTATTTATAACTTCTTGATTCGTTTTTTAATCCATTATGTGTGGAGGAAGCAATGTAATTTTTATTGTTTTAATTTTTTTTACTATTTTAAAACATGCAAACTAAAGATCAAGGTCAAGTTGTAAACCTTGGATCTGAGAGTTAACATTGTAAATCGTGAATTCCAAGATAGGTCAAAAAAAACTTGTATAAATAGGTGCTCGACCCATTAAGAATGGTTGTTGTTCAATGAAGAAAGTAGCCACAAAGAGAAACTAAAGACCAGACAGAGAATTCATGTAGAAGAACACAAACAGATTCAAATCAGTTTTCAAGAACAGAACAGAGGCTACCGACAAGCAGAGAAAAGGTATTCATCAATCACTTAAGGTGATATCATTATTGTAAAAGCTTTAATGGATCTGTAAATCAACAATAGTAGATTGCATACAGTCAAGTCAACATTTGTACTCACTCTAACAAGTGTAGTACACTAATGAAATCCTTTCAAGAAAGGTGGGCTTAACCGTCCTATTGTAAATCTCATAACTGAGTGCACACTTAAATAAGTGTTTTTAAAGCTCTTAACAGAGTAGATCTTAACAGGTCTCCACCTTAATACTCTTAACAGGGTAGATCATTAGAAGTGATCAAATTGTAAGCCTTAACCGACTCCCTTCCATTCTGCAGATAGTGAAGTTTTGTGGGTACCATCCCCACCGCAGTTTTTACTTCCTAATAGGAGTTTTCTGCAATATCATATCTTGTGTTACGTGTTTGTTAATTTCATGAATGTTTCTATGGATGATTGTAAAGATTGTTAACAAACAATGTCTACATAAGAAAGAATAATAGTAAAGGTTGGTAAATCAGAATTGAATGATCACTAATGATAAATTGGGTAAAGTGTTAAAAGTTTTAGAGGTACTGATTCACCCCTCCCCTCTTAGTACTACTTCCCATTGAGTCCAACAATTGGTATCAGA
>MU225865.1:1745135-1757536 GCA_018584345.1 Thuja plicata | reverse complement strand
TCTCATAACTGAGTGCACACTTAAATCAGTGTTGCTAAAGCTCTTAACAGAGTAGATCTTAATAGGTCTCCACCTTAATACTCTTAACAGGGTAGATCATCAGAAGTGATCAAATTGTAAGCCTTAATCGACTCCCTTCCATTATGCAGATAGTGAAGTTTTGTGGGTGCCATCCCCACCGCAGTTTTTACTTCCTAACAGGAGTTTTCTGCGATATCATATCTTGTGTTATGTGTTTGTTAATTTCATGAATGTTTCTATTGATGGTTGTAAATATTGTTAACAAATAATGTCTACATAAGAAAGAATAACAATAAAGGTTGGTAAATCAGAATTGAATGATTACTAATGATAAATTGGGTAAAGTGTTAACAGTTTTAGAGGTACTGATTCACCCCTCCCCTCTCAGTACTACTTCCCATTGAGTCCAACATGAAGTTCTTCTTGGATAAAAGAAATTGAATGGTCACCCCAAAAAATGAGTAATAAAGCTACAAGATTATTATTTTCAAATATAGTACATGAAGGGAAAGAGTAATATGATAGTTGATCCACTTTCTAGGAGGTATACTTTATGCTCATCATCTGCTCTTTCTATTGATAAGATATGGTTTCTACTATTATTGTGCATGGTAAGAATTCAATTGTTACTAACATCATAGATGTGGTTTTGTGATTACATGTATATGTGAGGGAGAGTCTACTCCTATAAAAAAATAGGATATTTTTGGTGTCCGAGTCTAAGATCGAGGAGAATATTTTAAATGCCTTTCATAACACTCCAATAACAAGACATCAAGGGTATTATAAGACAAACAAGAAGATATTTGAGAGGTTTGCATTGAAGGTTTTAGAATATTAAAGAATGTATAACCTACCAATAGAATAAGGGAGAACACATAGTTCCAATAGGCCTACTTTAGCCATTACCAATTCTTGAGAAAAAGTGTGAGAGCTTATCCATGTACTTCATCACAAGTTAACCCAAGGTACATGGTAGAGACTATACTTATGTTGTGGTTGATAAATTCACTAAGTATGCACATTTAATTTCTTTTGATTCATATTTTAAAGTGCCTCAAGTAGTACACATATTCTTCAAGGAGATATTTAGATTATATATATTTCAAAGAACATTATCAATGACAAGGACAAAAGATTTCTCAATTCTTTTTGGCAAGAATAATTTCACTTAACAAGAACAAAACTAACACCTAGTACTAAACAACATCCCCAAACTAATGGTAAAATAGAAATAGTGAATAAGTAGACTAAGGGGTACTTAAGAATCTATGTTTGAAAGCTTCATACAACATGTGTCAAGTGGTTGCACTTGGGTGAAAATTGCTATAAGACCTCACACCACGTGTCCATTGGGATTACACTCTATAGGGATCTATGATGCTCCACCTTTCATTGATCTCTTTGTTTTAGATAATTAAGTATTGATAGTGAGTGACTTGATGGATCATAATCAAGAGATATTGAGGAAAATAAAGAATAATTTTCAACATACACAAAACCAATCAAAGAAGTTTATGCAAATTGAAAAAATTTTCTGTAATGGGAGACTTGTTTTTCTTGAGATCACAATCATATAAATATACTTCTATTAACATAAGATGGGAGTTAAAAAGATCAAACCCCAATACTATGATTCATACAAAATTATGAAGCAAATTGATGAAGTGGCCTAAGATTTGCAGCTTCCAAAGAATATTAGAATTTATAATGTATTTCACGTGTCTTGTTTGAAGAAAATCCTTTCTCAATAATCACACCCAAAAAGGAGTTGCCTCCCTTAGATAATGAAGGAATATCGATTTTAATCATAGAATAAGTAATGAGCATCTACATATTATATTTGAGGAATACGAGCATCAAAAGTAACTAGTTGAGTGGAAAAACCTACACAGGAAGGGCTTGAGATTCTCTAGAATCCTAATTTTCATTTCTTGAGGACAAACAATATTGGGAAGGGAGAAATTTTTATGTCTTTTTTTTAAAAAATATATAGATAAGATACTACTCACCTAAGGTGATGTCAAAGCTCAAAGATCGAGGTTTCTACTTGAAGTATGTGAGAGAGCTATTAGAGTTCAGGGATGGTAGTCGCCAATGATGCATGCCCAAAAATTGTCACAATTTGATATTAGAGTTTCTTCTTGATGCATTCCAAGAGTTGTTGAAGGACAAGGATCAAGCATGTTTCTTGACTCATGCCCAAAAAAACATTGCGCATCAAAGAAAAAGACATTATCTAATCCATGCTAATGAACCATTAGGTATCAAGGATTGAGGTTGCAACTTGAGGAATGATAAGTCATAAGGGAGGGGAAAGTTTGAACCTTTGACAAGAAAAGTCTTTAACACCTATAAAGCTGACTTGTAATGTAGTGTGTTGAATTTAAATTTGGCCTTGGCACCATTTTGGATCTAGGCTAAGTAGTTTGGTCTTCATGTGTGACTTAAAAAACTATGAAAAATATTTTAGTTGGGATCATCCATGTTATGTTATTATATCTTCTAGGAGCTTTAAGGTCAAGAGATTTTTCATGGATGAAAAAACACAAGAGACTATGATCAATCATGGATGAAAACCCTTTGGTTCTTAAGGGTATTCTTACTCACAAAGTGCATTAAAGAGCTTCAAATTTTACAATATAATTTAGTTTTTGTGTCCATCAATTGTAATAGATTTGTAAGAGTTACTTTTCATTGTTATAATGACTATCATAACAATCCTTTTGTTGGAGAGATATAATCCTAATTGATTTAAGCTACTACTAGAGTTTGTATCATTTGTACAAGTTTAACTTTTTTTTTTTCTGTGTGTATAAGTAATTAATGTTGTTTGGATATAATTTGGCAAATATTGTGTTCATGTTATTAGGTGAATATTGTTGTTTATGTTGTGAACCTATCAATTTCATTGTAAAAAATCTAAGAAGGGACATTACATAAGAGAGTGATAAATGTTGAACTTGTTTGTAGCTAATTATTACACCTATATGGTGCATATGTGTCTAGAGGTTGGATGTGTATGCTATTGAATAGGATGTTCCCAAGTCAAGACATGCACATCCATGCGTAATACCAAAAATGTGGGTGAATAGTGACGTACAATGATGTATAAGGACTATTTATTAAATTAGGTTGAATTATGTTGCACAAAGTTGTGACATGATTGTTTAGTCTATGTTGAGTGTAGACAAGTGTGCAAATTAAGAGAATGGGTGAGACTATAGTTATGCACATATTTGGGCTTAAATCATAATTTTATTCTAATATTTGTTTCTAAATATATTATGTTTTTTGTATCCTATATTACAAGTTATAGTACATTTTCTACAATTTATGACTATTTAGGCAATTCTCATCACTTATGCAGGTCATGAATTGTATGTTTATAATCCCATTGACTAGAGTTGGATCACTGCATATTGACAAGGGAAATAGTTGGAAACAAATGAATTCCAATTTGAAAATTTTAAAGGGCCCAGGTCGATGCTCATAGACTTGAACAAGGGTGACAAGCAATAGAATCAAGGATAAAGAATACAAATATAGAGACCAATAATTGGAAGGGATTGAAACATGAAATGTCATGAGCTAATGTTACATACATTTAAGCCATCTGTAAACTAATTATTACATTTATGACAACGTAATCAAAATAGGCATAATATGTAAATAAAAAAGTCATTGTTATATAAGTTTGAGCACGCCAATTTTAAACTTTGTTACATATTTTTTTATTTATAATAAATTATTTAATTTTCTGGTAATATAAGATATTAAATTCTTGTCCACTCCATTCACTATTAAGATTCATCACTTCATGAGTTAATATGCAATTAATATAATTGGCTAAGAATTAAATGCCTATAATTTCTATTTTTAAACATGAATGAATAAAAGAGTAAGGCTATACTATCAATATGTATGACTTGAAAGTCTACTTTGGAAACACATATGACCCCACAATAATATTACTTTCTATGAGTGAGGCTCATTACACTCTGTCAAATTTAATTATTAGTTTAGTCATGACCAATTTAAATTATAAATGTGATTATGTATTCTTCAGTTTATTGATAAATTTGAACAATTTATAAAAACTATTAGAGATTTAGATTTTATTGAATATAAAGGTATGACTTTTAAAAGGACGAGGCATTTGATTTCCCTCCCGGGATGAGGCATGAGATTTCCCCTAGTTGAATGCAAATATTAAACCCTCTAAGGAGATGAAATAGAATGACATGAGACTATGCCTAGGTAAACATAAATATGTGATCCTCTAAAGAGACGAGATACATTACATGAGGCTATGTCCATGTAAATATTTGACCTTCTAAAAAGCTAAGATATAATAACACAAAAATGTATCTTATTGAATATAAATGCTCAACACTCTTAAAAAAAACATTAGGTTATGCCCTACTAAATATAAAAACTTAACTCTCCTGATAAATAAGATGTGTGATGGTACCACTCTCCTCTTATAAAAAAATGATCTACAACATTATGAGTGAGGTCGATTCTTCTTTGTTAAATTTAATTAGTAGTTTAGACATGAACAATTTAAATTATAAATGTAATAATGCATTCTTTGGTACATTGATAAATTCAAACAACTTATAAAAAGTGTTAGAATATCTGGGTTTTATTGAATGTATAAGGTATGACTTTTTAAAAGGACTAGACAAATGGTTTCCCTCCCCTCTAAAGAGGCACGAGATTGCCCCTAGTCGAATACAAATATTAAACCCTCTATCTTTTAATCTATTTTATTGAATGGAAATGCTCAATCCTCTTTAAAAAACACACTAGGTTATGCCCACTAAATATAAAAAAACTTAACCCTCCAAATAACTAATATGTGTGATTATACCCCCTCCCTTCTTATAAAAAAATGAGGCACACAATTATAACCTCCACAAGTTTTAAAATATTTATCCTCTAAAAAAGTCACGAGATTATGCTCCACTAAATATAAAAACGTAACCCTCCAAATAAATAAGACAAAGAATGTACTTCTACCCTATGTAAATGTACACCTTCCCCTTATACAAATAAGACACAAGATTATACCGTAAGCAATCATCCCCTCTCCTTTATTAAAATGAGAGGTCTATTATTATACTCTAAAGTGATCATGTAATTTATTCTTCTTCTTCTAATTTTAAAAAAAGATAATACCCTAAGCAATCACACCCCTCCCCTTTGCTCTCGTATCAAACACCTAAAATTACTTCCTAAAGTCCTTACTACGTTGGTGTACTTGTAGACTTTGTACCCTTGTTAAGATAAGATAAGATAAGATAAAATGTTAACATCTACAAGACTAAACATAGCCTATGGAAAATTGCCACATTAATGATATAAACCTTCATAAAAAAATATAATTATAATATATAATTTTTTCTAATAGAAAGGAAATTGCACCTTCCCTTTATAAAAAGAAGACCTAAACAAAATTTCAAAATATTTATCTCAAAACATAATTTCTCAAAGCAGTAAAATAAAAAGACCCGGCGAGCAGAAACTTTAGGAGGTCTCGATTTCCAAGGCAAGGGCCGGCGGACAGAAAAACAAGCAACTTAAAATCCAACCATAAAAACCTAAAAAAAACTATGATGGAAAAAATAAACATAAAATAATAATGATGATGGAACAAGAAAAAGTTGCGTTTGACTCGTATAACTGAAATATTTGGTTGCACGTTGGAACGCAAAGGGAAAAGGAAAGAGAGAGCTGAAAAATATCCGGCATATTTAAATCCAAGTTAGATATTTATTCGGATATAAATAAACAAAAAATAAAAGAAATTAGTGTCCCCTATCCACACGCATGCGTGTCCGAATGCGATAATACACAGCGTTTTCTTTTATATTCTTCTGTCTTGCTGTGGGTCCCACACAACGGCCCAGATTTTGCTTGCGTGGCAAAACGGACGGTCCATCGTGTGTTTCTATATCCACCGCTAGTTAGAACTCAAGCCAACCGTCCGATTGTACTAGCGGAATCTGGGCCGTCGATTCACCGGAAGGTAGCAATCGAAGAGCTTGTTTTCTCGGCAGTCTTTTCGCGCATTTGAGCGATGTCACATCGTAGCCGTCCGTTTCTTGCGATCGACGGTTACGAGGTCTTCTAGTGCTGACGTGTCTTAACTTGAGGAGGAAGTATGGAAATGACATTTTTAACTTTTGATAAATTGGAATGGGACGCGTGGACACCACGTGGGCTTCTCAGATGTGGGCTGATCGGACGGTAAGGAAGGCAGTTTGGAAGGGAGAGGCGATCGTAGCCGTCCGTCGCCAACGCTGACGTAGGGCAAGGGATAGCTATTTCTGTTCTTGTAATTATTATGGTTATTATTTTAATAAGTAATTAATATCGCTTTTCTGATTTATGTCTGTATTTTTTTGGTTTTGGTAATATTCTTTGTTATAGGTCTGGTGTGTGCGCCGAAATTGAGGCGTAAGAAAGCCTTTGAAAATGATTGAGAAATGCTTAAATTTGTGCGAATGTGAGCTCGTAGTCTGTGAAAATGCTGCATTTTGATGGGTTTTTCGAGCTTTGTGGTCAAGATTTGGAGGACTTCTGTTTCGCTGAGAATTTACTGCGCTTATTTTGCTTCTTTTAACGTCTTCTGCAAAAAAAACTGAAGATTTCATGTGTCAGGAGATTTTTGTGGAGCCAAGAATGCATAAGGAGCTGCAGAGAAGAGAAAGAAGGCCTCCGAACAGAGATTTAAATAGTAATAAAGAAGATATTTTTGGATCTTTGGAAGAAAATCTCCGAAACGTTTTATTTGAATGCTTGGAGCAAAAATCATTTTTATGAATGCGCGAAGCATTAATTTAAATAGTAGTAAACGCAAGGCTTGAAGGCTTTAGTGTGAGATCCCATCATTTTATTTATTTTTTTTACAGCTTTAATCAATATCTCGCGAGAAGATTTTTGATGTTCTGTTTTTGTAAAGATATTTTCATGTGATAATAATTTGAGGCCTGATTTCAGATTGCAGAGAACGAAAAGTCTGCAGATACTTTTTTCCGGTGGAATTGGAAAATACTTGAACCGGCATGCGGACGGGGAAATTTAGAGGTCGATTCAGAGATGGATGAAGTGTTGTTAAATTTGGCTGTATTTGTGTAAAACGGTTTTATTGCATGATAGATTTGATGGAAAGGAATCGTGAAGGAAGACGGGGAGGTAATGGCAGTGGAAATGTTTCTTCCAGCCGCCGACCTAGAACGTTCGGATTCAGGGATGCTTCTGGTATGGTTTTATTTATCTATTGTAGGAAAGGACTCAGATTAAAAGATTAGTTGTGGCTTACGTAGAGCTATTTAGTTTATTAGATTAGTTCTGCGGTTTTTGCACTTTTTGGAGACTTTGCCGTGTTTCAGCCAAATGCAATAATTTTGGTCTTTTTTTTTGGTCAATTCAAGCATTTTAACTGCACTTTCACAAACATTGCTGTATTTCTGGCCAAATGTAATGTTGTTTTTGGTCTTTTTGGTCATCTAGAGCATTTTAAGCGCCTTTTCGTTTTTAACAGAATTCAAGATTTCTTTGTAAATTGGGTGCATCTGAGTGGTTGAGTCTAGTCAGACCAAATGATTTTTTGGGGTTCTACTGAATTGAGCGCACTTTTCCCATAGCAGAAGATGAGAGTCAAAATTCTAGATTTCATTCCAAGAAAGAAAGCCATGGTTCAAGGAAACGGAAAAAATGTCGAAGTTCCAACGGGGAATATCATTTTGGCCAAAGTGAGGAGAGGGATGAAAACTATGAAGATCCTATTGTAATGGCTGCTTCTGATGAGGATGACGATCTTCCACCGCCTACAGTTGGGCGACAGGCAGGCAAATTGAAGATTCACTTGAAGGTGTGGATTTTCATGAGATGAGATTGCTTTTAGTATCCTTTAGGTCAAATTGGTTTGCAGGGTCTAGCAGGTTGTATTGTTATGGGTGGCTAGTTCTAAAAATACTCTACCTAAGTTTTGTTTGAATGTTTTGGTATCCCATTAAATGTACTAGGCTATGTTGAGGGCCATCTTTACTGCCCAATTTAAATTTTCTAATCATGAAATTGTATTTGCCTGTTTTGCAACTTTTGCAGAATACTCATGAGGAGGTCAAGCCCATTGTAGTTCCTCGTAAGCTGCGTACAGGTTTGATAAAATTTCAACCTCTTCTATGTAAAATTAAAATTTTGTCACTTGTTAGTTTACTGTCCATGTATTATTTGTTTAAGTTCATATGGAATGAATTTTAATCCTAAGCAATTCTGTGTGATCAGCAATGCTGAAACGTTACAATGAGTCAACTCCTAAGTCTCATAATGAGACTAGGAGGAAATTGAACACAGAATTCGCTGTTGCAAATGCAACTACTACTTGTTCTGGCGCAGCCCCAAAACCTGCCCAAGATATGGTCAGTATAGAGAAAAGCGCTTATACCATTTTGAACTGGGTTCTCTCTTAGCTTTTTTTTACAGATTGTTTGATATTACTTTTTTTGTAATTTTGTCATGCAGAAGACTAACAATCACAAAATCCATTCTAACAAAGATCCAAAGGTCTGCATTTCAGTTTGACTACTGGCATTATGATCAAAGAGAGTACTTAGAAAATACTGGATTTAGTTGGTGCTTTGGGCGTGCATTGCTTAATTTGGACTGATTCCTGCAGGTATCTTCATCGACAATATCAGAACAAGAAGCTGAAGTTGCAGAAACTTTGTTTGATCTGGCAAGAATGTTCTCAAGTCAAGCAACACATTCTGAAACAAAATCACAATCCAATTCAGAGATGAAGATGGGAGCAAATCCTACAATGTCACCTCTATCGCCTGTACAGCACTGTTCATCACCTGTTGCCACCATGGCAGGTTCTCCATCTTCTAGCCATAACATTAGTGCATTAGGAGGTATGGATTTCACTTAGAATGAAGTTCAATCTGTAGTGTATTTGTTCTAAATTTTATCAGAAAACTAAGGGATACGCTTTTGGGTTTACAGCGTCAAAAAGAAAGCACCATGATGTCTATAAGTCAAAAGATGCTGGAGAGGTTGCGGGAGATGCTCAGTACACATTAATTGCTAAACGATGCTTGTCTGCAAGTTCATTGGGAATAGCTGCCGACTCTGTGGATGCGGAGCAGTTCACCAGCACAAGTCCATTCCAGACAGAGGTGTGCACTGGCCCTCCAGCAGAGCCCTTAGCTTTCTCTATGGTAGCCTCGGTAGCAATTTCCCCCAGCACAAGCGCTAATGCCTCTCTCACACCCACACAGATGTTGCAAACTGCCAATTGCCCCAAGATTGAAGAGAAGACCTTTCAGCGAGAAGAATCTGATAATCACACATTCGTACAGAAGGTCCCAAGCACTTCTAATGTTTTAGAGAACAAGGGCTCTGTTACCAACATTAATGATGCAAAAAGTGAAGCTGAAAAGGATATCAAAGCCGTTGGAAACTCCATTGAAAAAGAGACTCCAACAAAATTAGAAGCCGAGAATGGGCAAGTCTTAATCCCATCCTTCTTATAATGGGCATTTTTCATCTTTGATTTAATATTGAATTTTGTTCCACTTTAACAGTTTGATCTGCACTGATCACAGGCTGGTGCAGTTGCCTCTGGCCAAAAATAACTGCTCCGGCAAATCAGAAATTGATCTGATGGTGAGACACGAATTCTCTTTTAAAAATTATGCTCATGGTCACTATGTTTGCCCTCTTTGATTAGTCTATATAATGTTTAAATCCTATAAGAGCTGTTAATATTTGGGGCATTTACATTTGTTTTGGTATTTTCTGATTTAAGTTTTTTTTTGTGGAAACTTCACTTAATGCACTGATAAGTGATCAATCTTTTTGAATCATACGTTTACAGGCTCCTCCTAAACCTGGTGACGAGATCAATGACATTATAAATATGAAGAAGCTAGATATAAAGGAGAAACAAGAGGTTTTTCTTCTGGAATTTATATTATGTATCAAATTGATTTAAAAAAGAAAAAAAATACCAAATTTCATCTGGTTGAAAAATTAGACTACAAATTCTTAGACTGGTTACAGGCGTGTCTTTGTTTTATATATGATCTAATAGTCTTATTATGTCTAATGATGTAGTGTCTAAATATTTAATTTCTGATTCTGTTTTATGTAATTGTCTTTTGTATTTGGTTAACTCTTTCTCTCAGATAACTCTGAGTTGGTTACATCTACGGATTTTTCTAAATTTAATAAATGTTCTCTTGCAGGTGGATATTGAGGGATATGAACAAAAAGACAAGACTATCAATTATCAGACTTCTGAACAGGAAAACCAAATGTCCGTCAAGATAGAGCAAGATGTGTGCAAATATCAGGAATCTCGGAAAGCTAATGAACAAATGAAAGATATATCTGATCAAAGCAATTGTTTGGACAGATCAAAACAGGATGTTGGTAAAGAATCCCCAAGAGGAACTGGGAAAAATGTTAAGGCAGACTCAAGGGTGCAGAGAGGAGATAGATCAGGTATAATTGATTTGCATAGTTGACCATGCAAATAATGGATATTTTTTAGCAGGCCTTTACTTTGGCTTCAATGATTTTAACTATTATTTGAATTACCAGCTTCAGCAACAACATCAATGCCAATTGCAGTAACTGGTGTAACAGGCCCAACATTACCCTTATCTATGGGACTTTCTGGTTGGTCTGCAGGACTTTCTCCATTAGGGTATGAATATTTGTTTTGTTGTTTATTCATTTTCAGTTTGGATTTTGACACTGAAGTGAGTTGTGACACTTAAATTACATCTTGGGATGAATCTTCTCTTATTCTAATTGTGTGACAGATATTACTCCCCAGTAGCTGCTGCTGCAGCTGCAGCCGCAGCTGCTGCTTGGCCGTCATCTCTATCTTTGACAGGAACTTCTCCAGTTGACGAGAACATCAAACTACCACCACCTGTAAGAACAAAAGATTTTAATTTGTGTCTCTTTTTTGAAGAAATTTTGCATGCAGTTAGTTTTCAAGCAACATTTTATAGAACCACTTCTGCTAAGTAGAAGAAACTAACGATTTTATCAACTACATACTGACCTACAAAAGGAAGAATGTGATGGTTGAATGAAGTATGAAGTTAAATGGACCCTTTTCTTAGATGGTAATATTATACATTATAGAAGATGATCATTCAGGATTCAACTGAATAGTTAGTTTCCCATCTATCTACATTGACACATATTTCAAGAGTAATGCTTCACTATTTTATCTGTAATTGCATGAATGGTCCTCTTGAAACTCTTTGCATTCAAGCGATTGTCACAAGGGAAGTACTGAGTCTTCTCTGGAGGTTGTCCATTCTAGTACTAGTCCAGTTCAAGAGTGCTTAACCGTGGAGCTTCTCCCACAATCAATCCCACTTGCCTTGCCATCCCATCTGCAAAAAGGTTCAGCAAGTGTTGTCCTTACCAACTGTTATTGTGGAGATCACTCGCTCATTCATTGCTATACAATTTGCGTTTCTGTAGTGTACCATTATGCAATATGGCTATTTTGGGTTCAGCTGTGTAATTTCAAGTTAATCTGTATTCCCATATTCAAAGACTAGTGGTTCACAAGAAACCATCTCTCGTGATACACGTGCACATCAACCCAAGTATATCTTCATTCACTGTGTTATACATCATGTAATTATCATATTTTCCCAATGAGGACTTAATGTCACATGCAGTGGTATCATAATCATCTTGGATATGCAATAGCTTGTTTCCAGGAAATATGTTTGGCTGCAATTTTGTGCTTAACTACATTGTGCAACTGCAATTATATTTTTTATTTTGTTTGTTTCTTCTCCATCCTCATATCCACCTATAATTTGTGTACTTTAATTAATCCATCTTATCTCAAACCTTTTATAGTTCTAGTTAGGTTGTCTCATTTGTTCAAGACAGTAGACCAAATAAATTGTAATTGTTAGAGTACATATCAATTTGTGGCCAAGGTACTGGTTATCTTTATGGAGCAGACAATGGCCCTTTTGGTATGAATGATGTATTTTTAAATGAGGCAGTTTAAGGGTAGGATGCAAGCTTTGGTGGATATAATCCTCAGTAGGATTTAAGGTTTTGTTGTCATCTCATTTGTGATAGACAACATATGGTAAAGGAGCAAAAGCTACAAAAAGTACATCTCTATTCAATGTCATCCCATTGCCCTTGATTGTAGCAGTTTGTTGCATTCGTCTTTTGGGCTCTCCTCTGTCAAAGAATTTTAAACCATCTGAATTGAGTTTAATAGCCGCTTGTTAGAAACATCCTTAGAAATACCCAAGAGATAAACATCTACATTATGTAAAATCCGTTATCCAATCCAGAATCCCTCCCAA
>MU225865.1:1712354-1744891 GCA_018584345.1 Thuja plicata | reverse complement strand
GAAAAGTTAAAAAATAATCTTAACCAATATTTAAAATCATGTATTATGGTACAAAATTTGCCTTTGTTTACATGGATAAAGGTACCTTTGAATAATCACGAAATTGGTATCTTTGTGATGGGATTTTCATTTTACGAGAAAACTTATGATGGTCAAGAATAAGAACATATAAGATAGCAAGGATGATGGTGGATAGCCAAGTGGAAAAGATAGATCAATCATTTGATGATCTATATATTAAAATCTATTATAGAAAAATGTAGAAAACATCTGCCATATGCAAAGTAATATATTCAAGCAGTTACCATGTGATGTTTCTGGATACCAAAGATAGTACTATCTTTTCTGCATGCATGGCAGAAAGCATTTTCAATCAAGATAGTCATAAAAAAATCTGTTATTTTATTTCTAAACAAAAGCCTATCAGAAAGTATAAAATTCATTTTCAATTCTTGCATCTCTCACTAAGAAATGCTAGACATAGTTTGTAATGTTGGTAGATTAAAATCCATAAAAATATTGCTTGCTATGTGTTTGTTTTCTTAACCCATCTAGAAAATTTATCGGAAACTAATCAACATAGGAGCTAGAGCTTAGTACTAACAGTAACTTCATTATTGGTTTAGTATCTCCCTATGATTAATACAACTAATTCTCACAAAAATACAATAATAATTTTGTGGGGAAGGTCCAATTGCTTTTGCAATTTGTAAATCTACATATTTATCTATATTGTGGAAAATCACATGGTTTCCATCTATATCTATATTGCTCCTTTTCAACAATTTGCAAATATTGACCCAGAAGCATCTTGAAAGCAAAGAATTCCACCAAATTAAACAATAGGGCAAACTTCTGTTTGTAAGTGACAAGATCTCCCTTGTGGTTTTGTCTTGCAAATTGGTGGTTCCTTTTGGTGTTACGGACATTTTTGATTATTGGGGGTGGGGGCAGTTGCATTTATGATATTGGAGTTTTTGCCTAGATTTGACATGAAGCTTAGTAATTTAGTAATGGCTAGGGAATTATGTCTCTTCCAATACCTGATGGCTGGGTTTCATTTTGTGCACAAAAGAACCTCTAGCACTCATTAAAAAGGGGACGACACATCCTATTGTCGGTATAAAGGTGTACGAGTAGTGAATTCAGTTGTTTGTATGTTATAATGTAAATGAAAGTAAGGTGGCTGAGAGCTGGGAGCAGTAGTTGATTGCCATAAGTGCACTCTATACCATAGTTTGAAGACGTGTGGATTTGCCACAATATGCAAGTCCATTTTGAAAATGCGCTATCCTCATATGCTGAGTCTAGTCTGAGTTCTCGTTGAGTCCTGTCGAAGTTTTGCACAAAATTAGCCAAGTCTTTCTGAATTTCCGTGTTGGACACTACTTTGGCCAAAAAATAAAACTCACATGCCCAATTTCAGATTTCATTCATCTTTTTTGCTGTTTTGTTTCATTTTTTGCCGAATCACAATTCTGAGTCAAAATTTTTGGATTGAGAAGTCTGAATTTTCGAACTCTGCTCCATGCAATGTTTGTTGTAGTTACAAGTTGAAAGGAAGAGGGATATTGATCGACATTTTCTAGCTAGTTTTTTGTCACAGGAGTTTCCAGGTTAAATCCCCTTGTGTCTGTTTTGTTTTGCAATTGAAATTTAATATTGTTTTTCATGTTTCTTTCTAACCACAGTTCTTACAAGATCTTGCACAAGTTGCATTGTAGCTGCTGCCAAATGAAGTTTAATTGAAGTGGAAACATCATTTAATTTAGCGACCACAGAAATTGCAGACCATACTGGTACTGTAGCAGTATAATCATCAGGTATTGTAGAAGTGGTTATGTTGATTTGAATGGCAATAAAAAATCCGAGAAAGAAGAAAACAAGGGTTTCTACAAGAAAGCAGCATCAAGATGTGGTTAAGATTGCTAGAGAAGGTGAAGAGCATCTGAAGAAGAGTTTAATCAAGCCTAGACTATTTGATGAATTCACAAGATGGCTTAACAGGCAACAAGAGCTCATAGCAAAGAATCAAGCATCCATGGGCGTGGTGGCTTGTGTTCTTGCCAAGAAACTTGGGAGTGGAAGGAAAGAAGCCCCAAGATGAAGATGAAGACAATTTTTTTAATAGGGAAAGAGGGATAGACAAAGAAAGACATATGGAGTTAAGGTAAAAAACTCTTTAACCATGTTCTATTCAAAGTTCATTTGAAATTAACTTTAAAGGGCGAGTGGATTCTGGATCAGTAGACAAACAGTTTACTTTAGTGTGCATAAAGTTATTCAGGCATAAAGGTTATCTTTTGTGTCTCAAAATGGAGGTTCATGCTCTGATTTGGTGAGAGCTTTATGGTTTTTTTTTTTAAAAGAAATTTAATTGTAATTTTTTGGAATTAATTCAAAGAGATTTTTTTTGCTTTGTTTTTAACCCACTTGGGCACAAAAGTGATGAATAAATAAAGCTAGAATATTTTAGATAGGGGCATGGACAAAGTGTGCAAGATCACACATTAGGAGAAAAGGTATCTCTGGCAAGGCAAAAAGCATTGATGAAATTTGTCGAGGCATGCTACATTGAGGAAGAAAAAAACAACATGAGGGAGAATCCTCTAAGCAAAATCAGTCATCAATCAGCTATGGAAAGAAAAAAATCGGCCTTCCAAATCCAATGCAAAATGTAAGTGCAAAGGTTGTTGAACACACCTGGAGATTGAGAGGAGTAGGGGGGGTGAATTAGTCTCTAACAAACTTAAACTCTTTAATTCAATTTTAAAGCCATTTAAAATTTTAAACTAACCAACAACAATGGAAGAAAGAGCAATGAACATCATTGCACAAGAGAACACCATATTTACGCGGAAAACCCTAACAAGGGGAAAACCATGGTGAGAAATCACAATATATGAATAAGTATTACAATTTGTTTCAAGGTTCACTGCCTATGGAAGCACACTAGTCCTGGAATGACTTGCTTCAAAGATTCACTATCTTAGAGCAAGATACAAGGACTTGTTGAGGAGACTCAATATCTCAGAGCGGATACTTGATGAATGCAAGTTACAATAAATAAGCCTTTAGCTCACTGCTTCCAACAATCTCCTTAGAATGTAGGTGCTCTTGACATGTTGCCTCAAGCAACCACTAAGCAATTCGGCTCCAAAACTTTTGTTGCCTTAATTTCATATATCACCATCCACACACTTGCAACTGATTTGATCTTCTATATATAGGCTCCATAAGCAAAGAAAACATCAAATTAGGTTGGCCAAAGTAGAAGACAAGTAATGACCCCATTAAGTCGGCCTCAAAACATATTGCTGTGAAGGTGGTCCAAACAAGGAGATAGAGTGGACCTAAAATAATTTATTACATCTTCCTATGTAGCCCCAAACATTAAACATACTGGCGCACATCTTCCCAATTCAGAAATAGAGTAACATGTAGATGAAATGTGTAGCACTTTAACAGTTGGCTCAAATACATCACTTCCAAATGAATTTGCACAATGCGGATTATACTGAGACATAACAGGGACCAAAGATAACTCATCCCACCCTACAATGTTGGTGCAGATCCCCTAAATGCACAAGCAAAAAAATACAACCGGTTGGCCAAATATTCACATATCACCCAGAAAACCAACTTCAGACAATGTTTAGCACCAAATTGATCAACCACTGTCATGCAGCCCACATAGAGACATCCTTTGAACATCCAATAACATCTCCATACACTTCTTTCATACTGTCATGTCAATATAAGCTGGTGCACCCAAATAGATACAAAGCTCTTCACACCTGGAAGGCCAGGAATCATAGTTATGAGATCAAGCATCACCAGTCATACTTGCAGAACACTTCATCACCTGAAATTTGAACTGAGATACTGCATAAACAATGTAAGCACGTCCACCAAGCTGCAGCAATAGAAACATCAATGCAGAGAAATGCGAAGCATTTTCCGGACCGGTCTTGACAGACAACCAAACTGCCAACATACTGCATTTACCAAGCATGTGTTGCAAAGCTAGAGACTTGGAAGATAGAAGTGCAACATCCACAACATATATAATCTAACTAGCAAACTGCAAGACCATAGAATTAAGTGCGTAGGAATGCAGAGCATCAAAGCATTCTTCTAGATAGTCTTCAAAGAACCTTCCCAAATTTTCACACTTCAATAACCTACAAGAACCACAACATCCTTATAATACCATTTGCTTACTCAAGAGAAATGTTGCAATAGCTTGTAGCAAGCACAAGCCCATCAACATCATGTCTACTTTCATCACCTTGCTTCTAATCCTCATCTTAATACTTCTAAACCTCATCGTATTGCTTCTAATCCTCATATTAATATGATATCATCATGATAACATGTCTGCTAGTAACCAACAAGTCATGACAACCAAACATGAACCTCGTCACCATCTCTGCAAGTATCAATAACACCACAACACAATGATTGTAGACGTCAACACCATTGAGGTTTGACATCCAACCATAGGCTACATCAGCGCAACAACATCTCTACACACAACACAACACCATAACATCAATTTCCAACAATTTCCACCATGTTGAGGGTTGACATTATTGACAACACCATAGCCTTCAACATGACATCAAGGACAACACCACAATCTTCAACAAAGGTAAGAAAAATGCTATTAGTATCTCTTTACATATCTGTAAATATCCAAAGAATTATTTACTTTATTGTGTTAAGGTTAGATATGTTCATGCAAAGTCTTTGAAATTGCATCTACTCTTGCATCCTAAGAACTAGACCAAAGAGGACTCAAAGAAGTCGATGGCATTCTTGAAGGAAGGAAAATAGGTGGAGATAGAGGATATCTTGCAAATAGATGAGAAATTGGTTTCATTTCTACCAATGTGGTTAGGTTAGAGCAGGAAAGAGAAGAATGCTCAAACTTTCCCAAATCAAAATCTTAATCAAGAAGAAAGGTAAATGGACTTATTGGGACCTAGTCTAATTTGATTTCAGATGAAAATTTTATGAGGTTTGGTTTCAAAACTCATGATCATCCGCATCCATAATTGTTGGGTTGTGTGAAAAGGGTATGAAATTACTAGTAATCAAGAGAAACAAAATTAAATTTTAACTTTAATTTAGATTATGTTAATCAGATGGAAAGTGTTATGATTCCACTCAATGCGTTTGGTGTTGTGTTTAAGGGTTCTTGTATGTATGGGATGCTCTCTTCATGAGGTTGGAAAGCAAATACAAACCTGTCAAGCATGGGGTATCCAAGCAAGCCCAATCTTGCATGGTAAGTGCCAACCAAGCCATTGGAGGATAAACAAGATGATGAGCTAGAAAATTCTACAAATGATTATACTAACAAGGGCTTGAAAGATTCAGATGATGAAAAAATGTACCAAGCTCCCAAAAGCTAGCCACTAAAATTGAGGTGCAACTTGATATTCATTTGTTGTTCAATTCTCTACAAAATACAAGCTTGTATGGGAATTCATTTTTGGAGAGTAATAAGGCAAAGAGACAACTTTAGTGGCTGTTGAAATAAGGGGTTATTTGCCCAAGTATTAAACCATATGGGACCTGTTGGTGAGTGTTTTGTGGCCACACCAACGCAGAATAAAATACCAAGGTATCTTATCCTCTTTTGAACAAAATCCTGTGTATGCTAAGATTGCGAAAGATCATACAAGTGACTCCAAGGTTCTTTTGTGTAAGGTCTTGATTGTGGATAAGCTAAATGGTCGTTGTGATATGCTAGTAACACAAAGGAACTTATGTTTGAATTGTTCTTCACTTCTTCTGCAATGCTGGTTGGAACTTCTTCATCAAATATTGCAATCTCGTGATGCTTCTTTGAACGGACTTAACTGAAATAAACTTAAATTAAAAGGGAAAGGGTTAGAAGGATATAAATCTACTCCTAAGGACAATGATATCAATGGATAGTGTTCTGGTGGACAAATTTTAAAATAACCAAGTTCTGCTTCGCCAAGATCAACTACAACTCCGCAAGAACCAGTGCAATCTTCTAAGGGTTATGCAAAGAATTTTTGTATCATAATGAACACCATCATAATGAACAATGCACATTTAATGATCAAAGTTAAGCATCCTTATAACAAGGGCTTAGTCTAACTTTACATTGCAACTTATAATCAACAAGATGCAAAAAGTATGAGCCATGGAAATTCATCAAACACCATTACATTTCTCCATTGAAATCAAAACACTTTATCTAACAATTGAGAATTTGAAAGAACACCATGCATCAAGTTGAAATAAACATGAATCCACCATATCTTCAACGAAATCAATTTTTATTTCCCCAAGTCTTACAACAATGTCTTCTCCTTCTCCTACTCTACTTCTGTTTTAAAGAGCCAGAGCTAACTATCTACCTATTTGTCTATCTTATGAATCTCTCTCTTAACAAAATATATGAGAAGGGTTTATATAGGCACCCAAAAACAAACCAACGGTCCAGATTGATCCAAGACCAACAGTCAAGATTACAAGATAGAACCCTAATTAGGGTTTATTACAAAAGCACAACTAACTATTGAATGATTAGTTGCTTTATTGCTGACATGTGGCACAAGGAGGAAGAGCCATTTGGAATACAGATAAGGCTAACACCTAGCAACATAGAACCAGATTCTAAGATGCGATTCCCTTTGCTTTGCACTTTATCCACGAATGCACTGAGTCTGACTATGAGAAAATTAAGCTCATCCATTTCTATGCTAGGTAAGGTATCCAATTGCACTCCTATCACGTCCAAGGTTTTGATGTATTGGCTGAAAGTACTTTCCCACTTGTTCTCTTGCATGTGAAAATTGTTTATGTAGATATCATAAGGGAAAACATGTCATCTAGCTGGCCTTCCTGTAGCTTCCATTTCTGTGAGACACTTTTTTCACATTCTCCTTCAATTGTTCCAAGTTCAAATCATTTACATCACTTCTACTTGATGTGCCAAACAATCTTTTCTTATACTAAACAATGTCGAATTGTTTGAAATCGGTGTTTCCGACATTCCATTTAGATGACATGTGGGATTTAGGATAAAACCCTTTAAGCACCTACTTAACTTGTTCTTTCCTGATTGCAGCTCCATTATTTCTTGGTGCAGACATAGTACCTGTATGAAAACTCGTAATTAGTGACATTTAATGGCTGCAAAAAACATTTAAGCAAGAAGAATACGCTTCTATTCTGATTTTTATTGATGAATTATTAGCATTTTAACCTTCAAAAATCAGAAAGAAACGAGTTAAGAATAGAAATTCCGTGAAATCTGCAGGTAACATTTCTAAAATCCGATTTCAAAAATTTCAAGAATTACCCTCTTTTTATGAAAACTTAGAAAAAAATCAGAGGAAAATCTGTGATCTAGAATCGATTATTAATGCTGTAAGCTTGAAGGAGGGTTTAAAAATCGAAATTCTGTAATTAATGAATTTTATCTTGAAAAGCTCTTTGTTTCTCTCTTCCTTCTGTGATTTTGAACTGATTATTTCTTCTTCTCTGCTGCGATTTTGAGCTGAGGACTTATTTCTTTTGCTAACCTGTAATATGACTTGTGTTGAAATGAATTTCATTCTCTATCAATGTCCTTTTATAGATGATGTGTGCTTTCTTTGCAAGGGTCGACTTGCCACTTTATTTTATTTTTTTCTCAAAAAAAGAATAAAAAAAAACGCTTTATTATCTTTCTCCCAACAAGCAATCTCATCTTTGTTTTTATCTAGTCAGTTATTCTCCTCAAGAGGTCAATGTGTCATTAAAGCAAAAAAAACTTAAAACTTGCCCAATTTTGTCAAAGCAATACAAGGTGTTATTTGCTTTGCTTTTATTTGTTTTTTCTCCTTGACCTTTTAGAAAGATTGAACCTGTATGCCTTTTCCGTTTCATCTTTCTTGTATTAACTATCAACACTTCGCGTTTTTAAGCATTTGTTAAGGAAATCACTTCTTGGTACCTCTTTAATTTCTTGCATCGATTTTCAACACTTAGAGTTTTCGAGAACTTGTTGAGGAAATCATTCTTTCTTAACATGTTGATTTGACCATTTTCTCTCCCTTGACCTCTTTGAACGCATTGAAAGCATCAAAATATTCATCCAACCAAGTTATCGCTAAGTTGAAGACCAACACTTGGCCACAACTTTGTGAGGGTGCCTTGTTCACTCTTCCTTGATGACGTCTCTAAATGTGATTGAAAACCCATGAATCGACCCATTTGCAAAGGTAAGAGACTAGAGACTAACAATAAGATCTCTAAAACAATAACCTAAAAAAAAACTGGGGGTGTTCATTTGCTATGGGGCGATGTGTGAGAACATCACAACAGATTCCATGTTCACAGTATAGAAGGGTGGCACTTGGAGGATGTATATAGACCACAATACATTGAATAAAATCACTATCAAGGTTTAGGTTTCTACTCCCTAGGATAGATGACTTGTTGGACCCTTTCCAACATGTTGAGTTGGATCTCAAATTAATAAATATGAATTTATATAAAAATCACTAGTTTAGCTTGGACATGTGTGTGAAGGAAGAGAATTGAGAGTGGATCCAACAAATGTTGAGGCTAGCGCAAAGTGGCCTACACTAAACACATAGCTTTGTTGGAGCGCAATGTAGTGAATTAGGAAATTTCTTCCTCTTTTGCTCTAATTGCCATATCTGTGCAAGTAATTGCAACAAATAGTAAGAGTTTCTAATGGGGTTAGAAACATACAAGTGCTTTTGATAGTTTGGAAAAAAAATCGTCCACTCTTCGACTCTTGTTCTTCCTAGCTTGCATCAACTATTAGAAGTTAAATGGATGTGAGGTAATCCCATTTCTTATTATTTTGGAGATTTTTCTAGAGCTTTAAGAGATTACCTAGTTTATGATAAGTACTTTCTTTGTCAAGTAATAAAGAAATGGAAGCATTATTTGTTGGGCAAGGAACTGCCGACATACCTCTTAAATATTTTGCAAGGACAAAATAAGTTGCAATATGCAAAATACTTCAATGCATTGGATTTCTTCAACAATTTGATATGGTGGCCAAATACAAGAAAGGGAGAACAAAAATAGTGATGGATATGCAACCTAGGTCACCCTTTGCAAGCCATGTTTAAGCTTCCGTCATGATTTTACAAATTTAGTGTTTTGGACAAGTGGCTTACAAGGAAGCATACTCAAAAGTTGTAGATTTTGGAGAGAGATATCCATAGTTACACAGAGTTTCCTAATAGGGGATGTGGGGATGTAAGGTTGGGTTTTGGGGATAGGAGGACCAAGGGCCTAAATTTGGGGACAACAAGGAGACGACGGAGGGATGACAGGGGAGCAACAATGGGGAGGGTGCTGATATACAAATTGAGGTGAATTGGAATCTTCAAGGCAAAATCTGCAATATGATATCTTTGTGAGTGCCCCATGAAAGGGAAACTAGTTTTCACAAAGTTAATGGTTGCAATCAATATGTAATGACATATGCCATATAGAAAGCCACTTGGTGGCATCCTTGGTGGAGGTGGCAAAGGTGGTGGTTTTGTGGGGGGAGGTTTTCCCAAGTCCCCAAGTCTCGGAAGCGTCCCCATACATGGGACATGGGGTTTTTTGGGGCAGACGTGTCCCCATGGAACACTAGTTAGATATCCAAGTAGTTGAAGACAAGAAGGTTGGATGATGAAGACAAAGCTGATTTCTACCTTAATAATTGGTTATTTTGAATAAATATTTGCCAAAGCAGAGGAAAGTCTTCAACTTGCAAGAGAGGCACATCATCAAAAGTTTTATGCTATTTTGAAGTTGAAAAATAGTAGCAAATTCAAAAAGGTATGTTTATTTCTCCACAAGACAAGAGGAAGCTTCTAAATTCATTAGAGAAATGTATTTTATGTTAAATCAGGATAGAAATATTACATGTGTTTACCTTTTCCTACTCACAGGAAATAATTTATATTGATTTTATAGGCGGTTTACCAATTTCAAAACATTGACATGTTTATACTTATGTGGGTGTGGATAGATTCAGAAAAATGTATATGGTAATCCTGTTTTGACAGCCAAGTGCAGAGTTATTCTTAACTGATAATGATTGCTTGCATAACGGTTTGCTTAAGTCTATTGTTTCAGACAGGGATTCTAGATTTTTGGTGAAGTTTTACACCATTGTGTGGAGCAAGATGAATGCCAACTTGCAAATAAGCACATTCTTCCAAATGTAAATTGATGGCTAAACAGTGGTGGCCAATAGAACCTTGTTACAACTTGTAAAAGGGTACACCACCAAGTATCCAAGATCATGTGATAAATCTTTGACATTTATTTAGCATTCCTAGAATAGGATAATTCACGAGTGTGTGAGTAAGTCATCTTTGAAGCATGTTTGGATTTTTTTCCTACTAATCCATTTGATGTTGCTTGTGAACAACAACAAGATAAAATAGCTTCAAAGGTGACAAGGGTGGCCAAGTTTAATAAGTGGATCAACATATCTATTTCAAGGTTTTGGAACAGCCAGAGAGATCTCAAGCTAAGTACAAAGCAAGGCATGAACTACATTGTCTAAAGTACACTTTCAAGGAAAGGGTAGAGATATGGATTTACTTTAGCGAAGGAAGGCTTCGAGGAAAAAACTTTATATCTCTAAGATATGGGCCATTTACAATCTCTGTTCAGGATGGAGAGATTGCTTTCAAGTTTGATTCACTTTTTTAAATGAGAATGTATTCAGTGGTTGATTGTGAGAATTTGTATCTTTATGAACCTTCCATCTTAGATGACAGAGAAGATGAACGATCATTACCTTCCATTGAAGGCTTCATGTTGGATGCATGAGCACTGTTAACGGAGGATATGATTTTCATAAGAAATTAAGAGAAACATGCAGCGTGCTATTAGTGTCTTCATAGTTGGGGTCAAAGGCAAGAAACCAAGAGACACAAAGTTGTACACGAAGGTGAGAATGGGAGAACTCTTTCCATATCTCTTGTACTATAGAGCATTTTTGGAACCAAGAACCTTTGAAGAAAAATGTTTATGAAGCATAAGTATCAAGAAAACATCACCTCTTAACAAGCAATAATTTGACAGTGTTCATTATAAAAGCACGGTTTTGTTTGTACAATATAAAACTACCTTAGTAGTTCTGTCCTTGCAATCCAGTGGTTCCAATTGTTTAAGGGGCTGTTTCCTAGTGACAGTGGTGGTTATGCAAAGCTGCATTTGCATTTGTGTCACCGGCAAGTCAGTTTGTGACATGGTCTGTTGCATTTGTGACAGTGGAGGCTATGTCCTACAAAGTGATTGTTTAGTCTGAATTTTAGTAATGGCTATGAAACTGTCTTTTCTAATTCTGACCTTTGGGAGTCCTTTAGTGCATGAAAGGATATTTCCAACATTTGGTACAAGCAGAAGACAGTCCATTCTAAGCATAAGAATGTTAAAGTGAGTAGTGATTTTAGTTGTTTGTATGCTGAGGAAGGGTAGTTGAGAGTTGAGAAGTGTAGTAGTTGATTGCTATAAGCACACCCCATTTTTGTACTCTTTTGTAGTTGCCCAAGATGAAGGAAGGAGGAAAATAGATAGATTGACACTTCTAAACGTTTTTCCCCCATAGATGTTTCCGGTTAAAATTCTCATGTTTGTGTGTTGCATATGAAATGTGTTATTACTGGTTAATGTTTCTTTTCTAGCAAGTATTCACTCTAAATCTTGCAAAACTACATTTAACTCACTCTTAAGTGGAGTTTAATTAAAGTAGGAACATTGAGTAATTTGTACACAATTGCATGTCAAATATATTTTAAAGAGGTGTGCACAATTAACATTTTGAGATCTTCAAATAAATAGAGAAGCACAATCAAAAATATGGCATGTAAAATTTAGATAATTACACCAAGTGGGAACTACAGTGGCAGCAAGTGGTGAAGTGTAATTGCGTGAATCTGTGATAAAAAACTATTAAAGAGACAACATATAAAAACAATGAAAATACAAAAGAAATAAAATATACAGCTGACAGAAAGTTTTAATAACTCAATAATTTAAACTAAAATAAAATAGCTTATAAGTAAATAAAAGTAAAATAACTCTTATGCAAAAAATAAAAGAGCTCTGAAAATAAAAAGAGTGAATAATGTAGATAAATAATCTAAAGTACAATAAAATAAGATATTTTTAAGTGTTTTTCAGGTAGATGTATTTAAGGTCTGTTTACTAGTTAATTTGAACCAAGCATATAAAGTCCTTTATAGAATAAATAGGCTGATGATACAAGTCGGCAGGCAATGTTTTTTTATTAAATGTGAGACAAATTCACATGGGCTATTGTATTTTATTCATATGTATTGCACATAGCTCTATATACATCCTCTAGAAACTTCCCTGCATATCACATAGCTCTATATACATCCTCTAGAAACTTCCCTGCACATCTGTTGTACTGTAAAGTATCACTTTGCATCATAACTTGGTGATCAATGTCTAAATTTTGTCACTTCATGGCTTCTGTCTTTTACTTGAGGATACAGTTAAATTTGACCTCACTCTACTTGATTGTTTTGAGTTAATTTATGCATGCTCTTACTAGTACACCCAAAATATTGGACTATTATAATGTTTCTTTAATGGTCATCTTAGTTAGTCTTTAGTTTATTAGGTAGTTTCTATTTCCATCTTTAGTTCACGATTGTTTCTTTTAGAAACATCGTCTTTGTAAATCTATATAAGGAGCTTTCATCTCCTCTGTTTAATACAACTACAACAACATTGATTTACCATAACATGGTATTAGAGTGGGTTGATGAAATTTCATAAAATTTGGCGATTTTTTTAAGAAAAATTCAAGCCTCTTCTGATATGGAATTTTTTTCCAGAAATTTGTTTTTTTGATTTTTTAAAATAAAAATGTTGGAGGTATTTTATGAAAATTTTGTGGTTCGTCTTCGAAGATTTTTGCTGAAAATCGTGAGCCTAGGCAAGGGTTTTGATTGTATGATTTCTTGGGTTGAGCAAAAGTCTGATTTTTCAAGGGTTGCATGTACTTGCATGTGCTTTTTGTGAGTTGCATGTACTTGCATGTGCTTTTTGTGAGTTACATGTTCTTGCATGTGCTGTTTTACCATGCGAAGTCTCGTGTTTTGCCGCATAAAGGTTTCTCTGTTGAGTTTTAATAATTTTTTCCTCAAAAATTATCTGTTGGGTTTTAATAAAATTTTCCTCATAAATTATTTGTTGGGTTTTAATAAATTTTTTCCTCAAAAATTATCTGTTAGGTTTTAATAAGTTCTTCCCAAAAATTATCTGTTGGGTTTTAATAATTTTTTCCTCAAAAATTATCTATTGGGTTTAATAAATTTTTCCTCGAAAATTATTTGTTGGGATTTACAGTTTTATCCTAAAAAACTAAGCTTTGTATTCTCTGATCCGTGTCTCGTATTTTGTTGTCTGGTTTTGATTGATTTTTCAACTCAAAAATCGTGTTTGGTTTTTCTCCTAAAAAATGGTGGCTTTTTGCAGTTTGTTTTGAGTCGTAGTGCTCATCTGGAAAAGTTCTTGGTGAATCATCTTGTAGTCTGTTTTGGGGCATAGTGCTCATCTGCAAAGTTTGAAGGGTTTGTCGATTTTTCCTCAAAATCGTGACAACTGTTCTCAGTGTGTATCTCTGTTTCTAGGGAAGGACAGTTCTGTTATCCAACATCAGGTTGGATGTTTTGCGATGATTTCTGTTCAAATGTTTTGTAGATTCTGAGAGGGTTAGTGGCGTATTCATCTTAGTGGCAGAGTCAGTGGCAGGCTCTTGTCTCTTGTTGCAGGGCATTATGAAGAAGGGGGCAGCCTTCTTTATTTTTTTCTAGATGGATTTTGGCTTCTTGGTCATTAACATTTTGCAGATCCAGGGAGGGTCTCAGCAACAACAGAATGTTTTGAAGATTTTGTGACCAAAAGACAACAGTTAGACGATGACCATTAAGGGAGGGTATTAGACTATTATAATGTTTCTTTAATGGTCATTTTAGTTAATCTATATAAGGAGCTTTCGTCTCCTCTGTTTAATACAACTACAACAACATCGATTTACCATTACACAAGATTTATGAGTCATACATTTTTCCCTAACTTCCGTTTCTAGAAAGCAAGCAATGAATCAAGTTAACATAAATAAGGACATTGTGTATTTAGGCTATTATTGATGTATAGTGCCTCGTCTTAGAACCATCAAACAAACAACATTGCTTGCTTTGTTTCTAGGTAACTTCCTATTTTTCTCTATGTTCCTCGACATTTCGAGGATAGGGATAGGGGGATGACAGGGGATGCGTTTATGGGACATTTCCTAGAGGGCCATTTTTAGGGGCTGGTAGGGGACAACAATATACAAAATTAATTAATTATACATATATACTTTTACATTTACGTTTACATATTGATATACATATTGATATGCAATATTGTAACATGCTAACTAATATCCAATAAAATAACAACAAATTTTCACCATTAGGATAGTTTCAAACTGATAAAATAAAAATTTCACTTTTCATTACTTCTAAAAACTGACATGCTAACTAATATCTAATAAAATAACAACAAATTTTCACCATTAGGATAGTTTCAAACTGATAAAAAAAAAAAAATTTCACTTTTCATTACTATGAACAATCATTACCTTCCATTGAAGGCTTCATGTTGGATGCATGAGCACTGTTAAAGGAGGATATGATGTTTCATAAGAAATTAAGAGAAACATGCAGCGTGCTATTAGTGTCTTCATAGTTGGGGTCAAAGGCAAGAAACCAAGAGACACAAAGTTGTACTCGAAGGTGAGAATGGGAGAACTCTTTCCATATCTCTTGTACTATAGAGCATTTTTGGAACCAAGAACCTTTGAAGAAAAATATTTATGAAGCATAAGTATCAAGAAAACATCACCTCTTAACAAGCAACAATTTGACAATGTTCATTATAAAAACACGGTTTTGTTTGTACATATAAAACTACCTTAGTAGTTTTATATGGGACGTTTCCTAGAGGACCATTTTTAGGGGCCGGTAGGGGACAACAATATACAAAATTAATTAATCATACATATAAACATTTACATTTAAATTTACATTTACATATACATATACATATACATATTGATATGCAATATTGTAACATGCTAACTAATATCCAATAAAATAACAACAAATTTTCACCATTAGGACAGTTTCAAACTGATAAAATAAAAATTTCACTTTTCATTACTTCTAAAAACTGACATGCTAAATAATATCCAATAAAATAACAACAAATGTTCACCATTACGATAGTTTCAAACTGATAAAAAATAAAAATTCCACTTTTCATTACTTCTAAAAACTGAAATAGAAATGAAATTCTTTTCTCACATGTGCATGTATATTACCATATAATAAATTCAAATTCTCTTTTTCTTTTCATTAAAAGAAATGCAATAACAAAGAGAGAGGTAGAGTTTACTGTTTCTTTCTTTCAATCCTGGAATCTCTTACAAGCCTCGACATTACCGAGAGAGGGAGAGCATCATCAGGTGCTTTACCTCCCAACCATAGACCTAGTGGTCTCCCACACATCTTCCTATTGGAAGTGGCCCTACCTTTCACGAGGGTGCAGACATAGGGTCAGGTCTAATTGCCATATGAGCTTGGTGTTTAGAACTAGAACCTACACAACTCTTAGTCGATCACATATTACAGGCACCTCCTAACTAGTATGACCATTTGACTAGAATGTGTATCTGGTTCATGTGAACTGAGGGTCGCATGCAATGCACTGTGCCAACTTGGCCAAGGTTAAATAATAAAAGGATGCAAGCATGTTTATGTGTTGATTTACTCTACTTGTACATAAACAATGAAAACAACTGATTCAATGGTCTTCACAAACTAACTACCAAATGTCTATTGACATCAACTGTCATAACGACCTACATGGGATTGTGACCCGCTAATTAACAATTGCTCAATGTCTACTCACATAAATGGTCATAACGACCTTCAGGGGATTGTGACCTGCTATCCAACATTTGCTCAATGTCTACTGACATAAACGGTCATGACAACCTTTAGAGAACTGTTCACATGTAGGATAATAACTTATCCTCCCTTGGTTAATTCTTGACATAGACAATTATCCTTTCTAACTAAATTAAACTTTCCCCACCTACTTGATCTCAAGGGTGCTATAGGCTAATTGTTGTTTTTAAATCAGAAAACTATGTTATGTATAACTCATTATATCTGTATTAAAACATGATATCTAGGCTATTTATGCCTTATCAGCCAGCTATATGGAATGATGATCATCTGGCCTGATTCACAAGACCACCATAAAATGGTGTAAGAGACTATGCCAAATAATTTTGACTTGTTTATTGGGAGTCACTCTCAACTCATACAGAGATTTTATAATGATGCATAGATTGCAGATTGCACGGAACAGATTCATTTTGGTTACTAATTTCCTTTCTTTATTCTGTTCTATTACAACAGATAAACTAACATTTCTATATTGATTTCTTTACAACAGATAAGCTAAACAGTTTGATACTTGATTATGAATTACTCCTTTGATTCAACAACACTCATGCAATGTAAATCGATACTTGATTATGATTACTCTTTTGGTTCAACAGCACAATGCAATTGGTACTTGACTATGACCGACTCTTTTGATTCAAAACAGTATGCAAATTGATTATTGATTATGAATTACTCTTTTGATTAAATAAAGGAAACGTGGATCGATACTTGATTATGATTATGATCATTCATCTTTAATTTAATACAATATGATAATGGCATTCCAACTTATGATTCAAATAAGAATGACTGATTCAAAGAGGATCGACACGCCTGAATGATCGATGAAAGAGATAACAACAAATAGCTTCCACAAACGCGACCTCCAATAAATTCTGATTACTGGGATATTAATCGATCACACTATGCTTTGTGGAAGCTTCACAGGTATAATTATGCAGATAGAGATGTTCTTGGACATAAAAAAAGCATGCAGAAAACTCTCTTGGCCCATGAAGCCAAGTATTAATTTTACCATAGTTCGCAGACTCAAACTTAGAGAGTACTCGGCAAGCCCAAAATTTTCAACTCAACAAATACTCGGCAAAAACTCGGCGACTTAGAAAGTACTAAACATTAAAATCTCTTAAAGAAACATATTTTTTTTTAGTAAATAAAATTACAAAATGTATTAAATAAAAAATTGACATCTCGAAAGAGAAAATGCATGGTTTTATAGCAAAAACAACATGAGAAATGGGCATTTTAACCAACATTTTACTTGCATCATTTTTACCCACATTTTTTTGTGCTTATAAAAACGCGAGAGTTAAACTTGTGAAAACTTGCCTAGCAAAAAAAAAGAGAGTACTCGGCGACTCGGAGAGTACTTGCAGAGTTTGCAAACTATGAATATTACCATTGATGCTTTGCTGAAATTGTTGATCTTTGCAAGACAAGGAGCGACGCTCAAGAGAGTTACAATCTTTGTAACTCAACTGCGGTGAGGATGGGTGGCGGTATGCCACCACCCATGGTTTCCCTCCATGCAAGTTCAAAAGTGCTAGGTCGGCTTAAAGCCGTTGGTCAATGAATTCAAATTCTCAATTTTGATCGATGATATAATGATAATGCAATTATATATATGTATGTATGTATAATTGAGTCGCATACCTTATATATATGCATACACGTACATGTTTATATACATATTTATGTATATATGTATATATTTTATGTATATTTATATGAATATATCTATATAAATATATCTATATGTATATTTATATAAATATGAAGTTATCATTATATGATTGATTGAATAATTGAGTTCTTCTGATTATAAGATTTAAGATTATATATCCAACTCTTTATATATTTTTATTGAAAGTTCTCAAATGTTTGATTATATTTTCAAATAATAGGATTAAACAAGAGAAGGGTCACCTTAGCTAGACCAATTGGATGATTGACAACTTACGACCACTAACTTGACCTATGACTCTAGGGTAACCAAACAAACCTAAGGTTTTACTTATCTCGTAGCCCTTGGCAAAGATGGCAATTTTGACCTTTCCTTGTGTGCGCCCGTCTCCTTGATGATGCTCTCCCTTCCTTTCCCAAGGGTGATCCAATCTCATGCATCCACTTAGACACACAAGGTAATTAGACATAATTCTTACCATACCAAGTATCTATATAGCAAAACATTAGTTGCTAGTATTTTCATCATAAATTCCATTTATCCATCTATAGATGTATAAAATATATTTCAAATAACAACGTCACATCTGTAATTAAGCAATTTAAAAAGTTATATAAAATGTTCATGAAGGAGGAATGTAACACACACACATGTATGTATGAATTTTTCAAAATCTATTAATATATTATAGATGGAGAGAGGGAAAGAGAGAGATATGTCAATAACTGATAAGAACAATATCAATATGTAACTAAATCATCAGAGCAGTAGTATAACAGCATAATAAATTTCAATAAAGTTGCTATTCTTCTCCCACATAGGAGAGAATCTAGGTCATGCATTGAAGGTAGTTAATGACTACGGTTACTTATGTTGACCATTTGACCTGCGTTTAGGCATTGGAATTTTTTTTTTCTTGCTTTGACTCCTTCAAATTCCAGCAAAACTCTCGAACAATGCATAGGTGAATGAATTGGTTGACTCCTCCAAGTAAAAGGTTGCAGATGCTCTTCATAAGGTTCAACGACTTTCTCCATTTTTTTGAATCAGTGGATGATAGTTGTATTCTATTAGATTTGTTACAACCCTCTCTGCTGATCATCATTATTTCCTGACTGCTTTTGCTTAATCACAGGGCATGTTTCTTATCTATTTGCAACTTCTTTGATTCTTTGAAACAATATCATACATTGGTGATGTGTTTTTGTTATGCATGACTCTATCACCATGGATTTGATTTATTGTATTAAAGGGAATTTCCCTTTTGGAAAAAAATGCATTCTTTACATATTTTGTAGCCTTTGGATGTCTTACATAAAGTGTTTGGAAGTTAGAGTCTAGTGGGCTATTCTCATGAATAAACTTTTGAGGGATTACACATATTTTGTGATGCCTAAAAATCTCCCTCACATATACTATATCCAACAGGACAATCTTCTTTGAATCATAAATCCTTGTGAATCATAAATATATTGAAGCAAAGAAAAATTAAAAAGGCCTTTATTTTTTTTGTTTTTCAATGGCTTGGGGCATTCCCACATCCCCTGGCCATCCTGAGGACGACTAGCCGTCCCCAAATGGTAGGGGATATTTGCTGCTGTATCGGGGGTCTAAGCAAGTACCAGGGATGAGAGGGGAATGTCCCCTTGATGTTCCGACATCCTCAAAATGACTAGGGGACATGGATGCTGAGTTTCAAGGCAGGGGATGCGTCCTTGTATTTCCCTGATTTTTCTTGCTTATCACATTGTGCCTATTGAGAATATGGAGAATAGAGAACTAATAGCAAAATATATGCGAAGATGATAAGATCCATCCTTGCACTTCTTCAATCGAAACTATGAGCCAAGAAAGAACAAAATAAAAGGAGATTATGCTTATATTATAGAATATAGACCATTGAAATAGATAACCCTAATAATTTGGTACTTGCCATGTGTTGAACAAGGAAACTTCAAATGCTAAACAATGTAACAAATGCGTGATCAAATGAAGCAACCCCAAGGTTTACAATGCGTACTTGCGACTTTATGTTGGATACAACTCAATTCATATGATGTGATATTGCTGGTAATCACGAGGGGACTTATGTAAATGTTCCTGGATTTAATCAATTATTTTCCCTTCAAAATATGAATGATCTTGCACAAAGCAATTGGAACTTCAACTAAATTGGGTTGAACTTCAAATAAAGACAAAAAGGTAAGGGTTTAAAGAGTCTAAGCTACTTCCTAAGGACAAGGATAACAATGGATGATGTTTGGATATTAGATTTCCTTAAACCAAGCTTTGCTTTGCCGTGCGGAAACTACACAAAACATGATGCAATCTCCAAAGGTAATGAAGGATTCTCATATTGTAAGCATTCATCTATATACACAATATTGGCACAATCCAAATGAATATCCACAATCAAACACTTGCGCTTAAGTGGGGATTAGACTAACCATACACTGCAATTTGCAATCAACAAACCACAAATGGTATGAACCAAGGAGTTCATTAAACATCTTCACATTTCTCTATTAAAATCAATGAGCTCTAACTAAACTTCGAGAAGTAGAAACCATGCAAAATGTAGAATTTCATACACAAAGATCCACAATATCTTCAATGAAAATTGTATATTAACCTCAACATAGTCTTGTCAACAATTTTTGATCTCCTAGTGCTACTTCTATTCTATCTACTAATCTAATTAATTACAAATGAGAAGGTCAAGCCTTTATAGACCTCTCAATTACAATGAAGGGCTCATATTGATTTGAAATCAACGACCAAGATAATTCCAAACAAACCCTTTGACATCCCGATTCTATGACGACACTTTGACATCACGTTGCAACTTGACGACATTTCACAATATTTTGACAACTTTTACACTTAGTGAAATCCTCACAACTTTTCCCTCAATTTCCAACTTTGGCTATCACAATATTCCTCACTTCTCCGTACCTCTTTCACTAATTGATCAAAATTTCCTCCGGATTTGACAAGACACTACGAGATTCCAACTGCTAGGAGACTACAAGACCAAAATTAGTGCCAAGATAGACAAAACTAACAAACACCTACAACAAATTAAGCTAAACACTAAGTGGAAAAAGAGGGGGTCCCCATTTGCAATAGGTCATGTGTGTTTACAACACAAAACCATGCAAGATCAGTAGTCTCATAGACAAGTTAAAAGTGGAAATTAGTTTTAGCAAAATTGATCGAACTATCAGATACGATTAGGTACATGTGGAAATATTTTCTGTTTGTATAGTGACCTATAATGTACTGTTCTAAACTTCTAAATGAATGGCTTGTCATGCCTTCTGGTTTTATTCATGCCCAACAACGTTCAAAAGAATACTCGAGGATATATTTTACCTCCATCTTTGGCAATTCATGGTAGTACATTTGAATGACATATCGGACTAAAGTTGTAATTGGCAGGATCATATCCAACATATTCAAATTGCGTTTGATGTTCTGTGACAGCAAAAGTCACAGGTCAAAATGAAGCAGCCATTCCAATATGGTGTAGATGCAGATCTGAGAATATTCTAATGAAGAATTTGCTCATTTCATCCAAAATCATAGGATGGAAAAGTTTCCTTTAGATCATATATTCTGCAAGAATTCATTTGACATCACAAATGGCCTGGTCACTTTGTCAACTATTTAGTCAAAAACTCTTAGCATTGAATACAGAACTAAAGCATTGAGCTTACCGTTTTCTTATCTTTAGTGCTTTCTCTTCTTGAATTGTACCAGCCTTTAAGATAGTGAAAAATGCAACTGATGTCAAAGACACTTTCTACAGAAAAATAAATCTACGTGACATATGATAGGAATTCAATACATTGGTTTAAGATCACAGGAAATGGAGAAACTATCCTTGATAAGGGCACAATCCTTCAAATTGATCATCAATCCTCCGTGTTTTTGAAATCACAATTGAAGATTCAAGAACAAAGGTATCATAAATGAGCCTCTTGTATTCAATAATTTCATCAAATTATCAATAATACTTGTTGATATGTTGAGTAGATATCCTTCCAAGGTGCTCTATACCAGATTTGTTGCATTATGAAGATTGGAAGTAACTAACTTTATTGTTGAAATTCACATTTTAGACCCATTCTACCTATTTACAACAAATTTTAGAATCAAATATAACTTTTTTCAATTATACAAGAAATGGTTTGGTAGAAATTGATTCAGCTTTGTGTTCCTGTTGGTTTAGCTCGCTTCATATTTATTCAAGAGGTACATAATATGGCAGTCAGTATGGCACATTCAAGAATTTGCAGCCTTTACAAAGATATCATGTTGGCCTTTTGAGAGGATGTTCCTTATACAGTCGATCAAACCTTCTGGTAGGAAATTTGGTTTATACCAGTCAATTTTAGCTCCTCAAGGGCTTGAAAATCCATACCCATGGAGTTCATTAGAATATTGCTAACTACTCTTTGGAAATTAGATTTTATCTTTAGTTATGTGTGCAGATTTTCTAAATGGCTATATGCATTCTGTGCGACATAGCTATAAATGCTTTTGAAATTGCTGGATTGTTCTCCAGCATGTATGTTATCACTTTGGTGTAGTAGTTACTATAATTTCGAATCATGACTTAATATTTCTTAATGTCTTTTGGAAAATATTGTGGAAGCTTTTAAGCTCAGTTGGGCTTCTCTTCATTTTCTCATTCGCAAAATTGATGGCAGTTAGCCGCTCCTTCAGTTTAGCCTGTCCACATTTATCACAATGAAAGTAAGCAGTACCTATCCTCATGTTTAGTCATAATAGAGCTGTCTATGTTTCTCACTCTATTTGAGATTCGGTATGGGTGCTGATCCCTTTTTTCTTTCAGTTTTTGGGAGCTCTTCTCACAACTTCCTCATTTCATCTCACAGGGAAGCATGATTTGTTTGTTCAACATTTGGCTAAAATCCATGCACAGGTTCATGTTACATTGCTGAAGACTCCAACCGAATACAAACAACTCTTAAAAAAGTATCAAGTCTCTCCACATTTTCAGATGGGCAAGTTTGGATTTACTTGGCAAAATAAATATTGAAATAATTGTGAAGATTGAATATATAATGTATTCTTCTGATATTATTATGCAGCAGGCTTGGAGACAATGCTTTTGGATTGGGCCTTCCTTCTCAGCTTGGTATGCATGATGTGAATGTGATTCATTTTAAGCTTTATTAGCCATCTTGGAGCAAGAAATCATCTTTCATCTTATGGGAACCATCACATAATTTTATCCTCTCTTGGATAGGGATTCTCTTCTTGATCTTTATACATACACTACTAGGTACAACTCCTCTAGAGCTTACATATTCATGAAGGGTTATTGCCAACTCAGGCTATGTGGATGTTCAATCAGCATTCAAAATTGCTTCTCATGTTTGCAGCAGAATGAGGAACAAATTCCTCTAAGCTGGGAGGAAATGATAGCTACTGTTTCTTGGGATATTCCATTTTATTTAGTGATGAGACAGGGACACGAAGTATTGTATCATTTCTGTATTTTCTTGTGTACTACATACATCTCTATTGAAGTCCTCTAGAAGCTTTCTTATATATATATATCTCTGTTGGCCTAGAAGCTCCCTTGAACACCAATTGTACTCTATATCTCATAATACAAAATTACAAATGAGTTCACAATTTGTACACTTGTGGCAATCTCTTTGTTTGCTTTTCATTTTCGCTGCCCTGCTTGTTTTATACTTGATTGAATTTGTCTTTGATATGTGGGAATTTTGAGTGACTATGTGCCAAATTTCAATGTTTAAAATAGTTTTTCCAGGTAATTTTATAAAGATATTAATATATATAAGAAGGGACCGAGGATGGTAGTGAATTAACTGAGAAGAGCCTTGAATTGGAGCGGAGTCTATATAATAAGGACGATTTTGCATAAATGGAAGCATATATTCCAATTCAATGCAGTTTCTTGGAAATGTTGATACGGAAAATGATAGTTGTTTTAATGACAATGATTTTCTGATAAATAATAAAATGGCATTGATGAAAAAAAATAAAAACTAGATCATTTCATCCCTTAGGAGGAGCATTTGTCACCAAGTTCAAGATTCATATTTCTAATTTCTTATTTTAATTACAAAATTCTTGATATCAGAATATGTTCTGTAGAGAGACACACTATTTGGCTTGCAGCATTAGGAGAGCAAAAGCTATCAAGAGATCACTAGCCATTGTTCAATACTGGGTAATCTTAATAGCTTGATTGACATGTCTATTCCGTTGATATTTTAGTGTCTGGAGTTATCTTTTCGTGGGTCTCTTCATAATCTGAAAGGTCATTCTTTGTTGTAACTGCCTGACCCTTCATTATCAAGACGATGAAGGGTCAAGACAAGGATATATACGTCTTGATGGTATTTGCATCGGTTCTTGATGATTGTAAATCAGATTTTCTGATCTTTCATTAATAAAAATAATCTTTTTGGTGTGGCTGGGTTTTTCCCCTCGAGGAGGGTTTTCCCAGGATAAACATTGTGTTCTTTGTCTTATATATTGTTTTATCTCTCTGCTTATATTTCTGATCCTAAAGCATTAACATATTCTTCTGTCAGGAGGATTCCTTGGAACTTCTCAACCAATGAAGTCAAATATCTTACATGTTACGGATAATAGTGGAATTAGGAAGGAAATTGATCAACTTTATATGGCGAGAATGTAATGTTGTGAACAATAACAGTACAAAAGTAATTTGCTTCACAAAAATACCATGCATTCTGCAAATCAAATTGCTGGCTTACTTGCCACGAGAATGTAATGTTGTGAACAATAAAACTACAAAGTAATTTGCTTCACAAAAACACCATGCACTCCGCAAATTAAATTGCTGGCTTACTTGCCATTACCTAACTTATTAGAGGGGTCTGATCAATCAATTACATAATTTTTATGTTAATACCTCTTTAGTGGTACCTTCCATACCATTCCCTATCTTTAGTTCCAATTTATATTCTTTCTTTTTGAATGTTCTCCCTTTGATAGGTCAACCCTGTAGTTTGACCCAACCCATGTCAAAAGTTAAGTTATCTAAAAGTTTGTGAACTCAGCAATGTTTTTTCTGTTATCCAAATGATTTGAAGTTTTTCAATATTTTACCGTCCCCAAAATTTAGGTACTTCTCTTGCCTTATAGTTATTATAATTCAAACTCAACCTCATCATTAAGATTCTTCTGTTCAGGATTTTAGATATATTATTTTTTCTTGGCTGCAGAGTAGCTTCTCACTCTTTTTGTGTGCTTTGTTTAATTTAACAAATTGTGTTCTGTCAGGAGAGATACGTTTTCTTACACAACTATCATTATTTTGGTGCAGCTTTTTCTACAAACACGACACTCATGGAAGCGCTCTGCCACACATGTGTATATAACTCATTTTATTGAATCTCAGCAACAGTTAAGAAAGAACCCTTTGTGGGCTGCAGCTTTTGCTGCAAATACTTATAGTTTGAGCATCCCAATGGCACCGGGATGTTTACTGGGTGGTGCTCTTGATCCTGAAGTTAGAGGTTCTGGGTTAGGTGCAGGTACTGTTAATGGAAGAGGATATAAAATGTCAGCAGTGGCAAAGGATAAGTCATCTGGCCCCTATGTGGATGTGGTTGGACGAAAGTCTCTTTCACAACAACAAACCCAAACAGCACAGCAGCAACTCTCTTTATTTTCACAGGTAGAATCTAAGATTGACTGTATGGTTTGTATACAATGTTACTTTATCAATTGCAAGAATTTTAATTTTTTCCGTGTTTGCTTTGTCCAGACAGGATCTTCTAATGTGTTCCCTGTTACCCAATCAGCTTCCACTTCCACAGCTGGAAGTGATACTGGAAGAATAAATGTCGGGGTAGGTGAAGCCATGTTAAGCAATGGCAACTCTGCAGTATTTAGCAGTTCACCAGTTCATGTTGCTCCACTTGACACTGAAAATTGCACTTCAAACAACGGTGTTGCTAGCGCTGCTGCTGTACAGGCACAACTCCTGCATTCTGTAATCCAGCGCAATGTATTTCCATATTCATTCTCGCATCAGCAATTTGGACCACTTTTTAGTGGACATCCATCTCCACAACAGGTTTGTGGTGTCAACTTTCCATTTTCGCACAACTTTTCCTGAACAATGGCACTGGTGGAAAAATCTAAAATGTGAAACCAATCTCTAGTGATTGCTTTTAGGAGAGTAGCTAATTCCTTGGGAATGTTTCTTGCAGGTTGCTCAATATTACAGTAACCCTTTCTTTGGTGGTTCTCACTTATTTCAACCTCCAACTCCTGCACAACAATCACAAAGTCTTTCTAATTTGATGCCAGAAACGACTGTCACTCAGAAGCAGCAATATTCCCAGGGATGCAATTTTGCTGCCTCTGGGCCTCTTCAGCAGGCAAATCATATTGCTGAAGCCTCATCTGTAGATCAGATCGGCAAAAAGGAATGTGTCACAGTCAGTGGTATTCCTACAGCTGAAGTGAAAGCAATAGCATCAAGAAGTGTTTATGGTCAGACTTCAAGTGTGAATTTTCCTCCTGTACTTGCTGCAGGTATGGGCACATTTCCAGCTGAATCTCAGGATGTAAGTAAAACCTTTGTTGGAAAGCAGGAAAGCAAAATGCATCAACAGTCACAAACACAATTGCAATCCCAGTACCAGGCACCACTAAAATGGCAGCAACAACAGGATATTGACGCAGTTAATTGTTTAAGTTCACCTGCAATGAATCTGAAAATTCCCAATCCATATGCATCAGAACCAGTGTCTCCAATGAGTATTGTAAAAAACCAAGGATCTGATTCACACCCAGCTGTTACATTGGTTATGGCTTCACAAGGCCACACTGTTCCTCAGACTGCAGGTGATAGCATGACAGGTCTTGTTCACTACCAGACTGCTACTGATAAATCACTTGTTTCTGGCCAATCATACAACTTCTCTATATCTGAAGGGAAAAAGCAGCAGCAGCAACATCGCACACAAAAACTAAGGCCGGTATCTGTTGGTTTTGAAGATGGCAAGGCAAATATTGAAGAATGCAGTTTTAGCAACAGTGGTTGTAAAGAAGACAGAAAATCATCTTGCAAACTCCAGCCAAACCAAACAAATATGCCAAGAGTTGACTTGGATGAATCTCTAACAAAAAATGCTTCTGGTCCACCAAGCACTGCTGGTTCACATATGAATATGGCAGCACCAAATTTTCAAGGTGCAGCTTCTACCTATTATAGTGTCTGTGCTCCTAGCCAACAACTTATTCAAGGCTCCAAGCAAAAGATGGTTCATTACAAGCCTGCTTCAAGCTCTAGTATACTGACAGCACCAACCACAATAGATTCTACTAAGGTTACATTTTCCGAAAAGACGCATTCTTACCCCCCTACATTTAGTAAAATGCCTCAACAAGTATTTCCAGGGCATGCTGTAAGTACTCCCAATCAGGGGGTAAAGCGGGGAGGTACTCTTCAGGAGAATGAAAATATTTCTCAACGATCATCAGCTGGATCACCGGGACCTGCTACTTCTGGCTGTACTGTTCCGCCCACAATTCCCTCCATGGAAAGAGCTCCGGGGAAAACACCAAGGAATCATCAATATGCAACAAATGTAGTTCCGTCAAGGTTACCTCCGGATTCATCCATTTCTTCTTCTGGTGTCATGCCCTTATCTCCTCTCTCACCAGTTCCAAGTGGTGCTGTTACTGCTAAAAGTGCTGTTTCATTGAAAGATTCCCTCTCACCGAAGTCTTCATCTGGAAGCAACTCAGGGAAAAAGACCTCAATGCCATTTCAAATGAATGGGACGACAATGTTGGGATCCAACTGTTTGGCTCAGAATGTGCCTCTAAAACCTTCACAGTCGCAGCTTGCTCAAAATCAATATGATATTCATCATCAGTCCATGACCTATCCATTCCTTCAGCAGACTGTTCACATGGAGCCTGTGCAGAAGCAATCAACGGTACCACAACAGTATCATTTGTCCACTAATCAGCCACAAGCAGTTCAACTTCAGAAGCAATCTTTGACACCTCAACAAAACCTACAGCTTCGGCAGCAACTTTTTATTCAGCAAAATTCACTATATTTTAAGACACAGTCTCATCAACGTCTAGAATCACAACCCCAAACCACACTTTCACAGCATGCGGCAAGACAAATGAAGCCACAATCTGGACAGATGGTTTGCCATTCCCAGCAACTTGGAAATATCTGTCAACAGCAGATGCTGGGAGCTCCTGCAACTTCTTTTGGTATTGCAACAACTGGCGATATGCCTGCTGCTTTATGCATAGGGACTACAGGAAATATTTCTCTAACAGGAATGTCTGATGGAGTTGCACCACCACGTGGCAGTGCAGCAGGGTCATTAACACCTGCAAAGTTAACTACTGATATTAATAAATCATCCTCTTGTTTTCTGAAGGCCAATGGTACTGGGCCTACATTTCTCCCAAGTCAGTGTGGTCCATTGAATTGTGTGGCGTCAACTCAGCAGCAGATTAACAATAACTGTACAATTTCTTCGCCTTATCCAAATCTATTATCTCAGGCCACTTCAGTTGCAGATTCAACACAAAAGTCTGGGGATGACAAGCCGGCAACAAGTAATTGAATTTTTACATTGGCAATACAAATGTTCCAATTTTGACCGAAGGGGATGATGATCATCTAAAAAATATTTGTGGCCATGAAAGGAAACGGAGTATTGCTTCTACATGGCTTTTGCTTAAGTGATTTATGTTCTGCAAGCCACAATTCATTATCACTCGATAGTAACCAACTGAAAATGGAGGGGAAATGTGAGAACCAGACATGTAAAATTGGAATTGTAAATGGGCTTCTAGCTTCTAGCTGATATAGCAAAAAATAGTCAATATAATGTCACTGGAGTATAATTCAAGACAACTTAAATTATGCTCAATCCTGCTTTTATATTGAATTCATTCCTTGGTGACATGCTTTTCCAACTGGTTGGCTACGGTTGTACAACTACAATATCTATCGTTCCATAGTTTTTATCTATATCATCCCCTGGGGGTGTTTGCATTCTTACAAATACCTGATTTCTGATTCACACATGTTAGAATACTTGTTCTCTTCTGGAGCACTTGGAACTCTACAAACAGTAGAAGTTTGTTCTCTCAAGCTTTGTGTCAGTAAATTCAACAGAATTTCATATTCTGAAACACATGTTTTTCACGACCTTTTCCCAGAAAAAACAGTGTGTAACTTGACCGGGAACAGACCAATAATTTTTTGTTTAGTTGATAGGACGGGAGCTCTGTTGGATTAAAAACTTCAAGACAAATTTTGTCTTTCTGGAAGAGTAAAATGGGTATTGGGACAATAAATACCATGATTGAACTATAAATTTTGTAAGTCTCTTGTTGTTTGAAAAAGGAATATTTAACAATTGCATGACGTTTGCTTATTTTGGTATCTTGTAGTGTGGAAGTTCAGATGACATGGCCACTCCCTTGTAATTTAAGCATGAGATTTGTTACAGTAACTACCTGTTTCACAGAGAATTTGAGGATTATGTGGTTTAAGACTTTAAGTTGATAAAAAATTCAAAATGTTCATAAAAATTGGCGCCTTTCCATTACTCGTGGAAAATAAGTTGACAGTATGTTATCGTTTATTATGAGTTTGTCCGATAGGTGGGAAACACAATCCAAGATCGCTTAAGATTGCGTGCTACAGTGTAACCGCAGTCTGAGATTTGTCATGAAGTCCTTTGCATTTGTTTGGAAGGTATATGGGTATTACCATATAAATTATTGTATGGCATACACAAATCTATATTTGCTTCTTTATTAGCTTGCAAAATTGTATTCCTACGTTTTCTGTACTGGTTTGATGAAGCTATCTCTTGATGGAACTTCCATATTCTATGAAGCCATCAAAGGCGAGCCAATTAAAGAAATAATATTAATGATCATCATAACTATGGTGTTGCTGATACCTATAAAGAATGCACCTTAAGTGGCAACAAAGAAATCTCAGCAACATGGAGGGCATAGAAACAATTCTGGCTGCATCAAAATTCATCAATTTTTCATGTGTACATTTTGGACTGGCTCAAAGGTATGCACAAATGAATTGCACGCAGAACCTCGTTGTGACAATGCAGCATATCCAACAAGTTATATTCACAACAAAGATTTCATCAATTTCACTGATGGATGGAAAGGAAATCAATATGTTAAGAGAAAGCTTGTTCTTGGATTGGTAAAGTGCATAGTGCATACACCTTCGGTTGTCATGGATTGAGACACATTGACGTCTCCACAATTTTTTTCCCTCTTTTTTATTTGTCTCCGATTTTTCTTCCAAATCTTGTCTAATTTTTTTTAATACTAAAATTTAAGATTATTACTTATTTATAAGCAGCAAAATTGAACTTTCATGGGGCCACGAGCTCCACAAATTGCTCCTTAAAAATTTGAGCAGAAACAATTTTCTTTCTTACAAGAATATTTGTAATCTTCTCCTTCAATAGAAGCTACTTTTTAGCATTAGGGGGTGAAAATGAGGTGGGCTACAAATTGTCCCACCATCCCACCAGTTTAGGAATGCTTTTTACCATTTGTCAAACATTTGATTTCAGATTTTTCTTTAAAAACATTGTTGGACTGGAAATGATTTTTTTCATGAGACAATCAACTTTCTTAAATGTCCAAGTTTAAACTTTTAAGTTGAATTTCACTACAAAATTCACTAGACCAACTTTTTAAAAATTTCCTAAAAAATCTAAGTAGCTTTAGCCCCCCTCCATGGGACCCCAACCTTATCAATATTTTTTTAATTTTTTTTTAAAATTTATTTAGTCATGTGAATTGAATATGCCAAATAAAGAAATTCATAAGACCACTAGTTTCCATAAATTGTGGAGCTTAAACTTTGAAGCATGAACTCCACTACAAAATTCATGGGACCCCCACTTTAAAATAATCCTAAAATATCTAAGCAACCCTTTGAATTTTTGGGACCCCACCCTTAGAGAGCTTCAGAGTTTTTTGTTGAGTTTTTTTTTGTGTCAATATTTTTTATCACACTCAAGTAGAGCTTTAGAGTTAATTGAAGAATTCTTTTGTTTCAACATGATCACATTTAGTAATCCATCATCCTTACCACATTTAGTAATCCATCATAAGGATGAGGAAAAAATAGAAATGGATTGCAGTTAGATCCAACTAATTGATTGGAGAGAGTAAAGGAAAGAAAGTAGAGAGAGCATGAGGTAGAAAAAAGGTAAAATACAATGGATTGTAGATAGGTTTGACTATACACTTAGTGAGGACAGACTATACACTTAGTGAGGACAAGGGGAATTGGAAAGAACATGGTAAACAAGAGTATTAGGAGTAAATGATAGAAATTTTGTGTGCAATTCCCCCTTGCCCTCACCAAGTATTTAGTCAGACTTGTGTGTGATCTATTTCCTTTTATCCTCATCTTGATGATGAATCATTTAATATCTTTTTTCTATTTGATGTTTTAATTTCGTGTCTTCATATCCAAGTCATCAAGCAGTTTGAGTGTGAGTTTCTTCTTGGTTGAATTCAGTCAATTTTGAAAATATTTATCGTGCTTGGAAGAATATCATGCGTACAAAAACTAGTGTGTAAATATGAAATTAAATTTGTGTTAGTATGATCACTAATAGACATAGATTGGTTTGATTGTAAATGTATGACTTTGCACATTCCACATCATGTTAGAACTCCAGACATCCCCCAAAGGGAAATCTATTAATGTTCCATAATGAGACGAAGTGACGTATTGATGCACATAAATACTTTTTTAATATACTAGATTAAGCAAAACGAGCTACACTGATAACATATCAACCTTTACAAAGGAACATAACCAGAGGTTGACAAGAGCTAATAGTCATTGTAACAAAAAATGGAAGTAAACTAATGGTGTAATTGGGTTGCTAGAAAGCAATAGTTTAATAGATGGAGCATAAAAAACATGATACATGGAACATTTGGCATAAAGCCATTGTAAATGACTTGATATTGAATTCTTTGACCACATGACATCAAGTTTCCATTTGAGTCGAGATTGGAATAGAATTAACAATAACTCGAACAACTCGAACAATGCTTAGGTAATTATAGTTGGTGATGTTGATTTTTCCCTCATTGTGGATAGTGTTGGAAGCTATGTCTAATTGTTTACCTTGGAGTCCTCCATAATTTTAAAATTTTTGGAAGCCATGTCTTCTTGGGAAATGGCTATCCAACCCTTAGGATGCACTAAAGGTACCTGTGCCCCTCATACATCATAAATGATGCCTTGGTGCATCCCAGGGGTTGCATAGCCATTTATGCCTCCATGTTACCTTCTAGGACCTATAGTTGGGTTCACATTCAATTAACTTAAATTTCATTATCTTTTTTGATTTTTCAATTGCCCCTTCATAATCATGGACAAGTTAGACATAAACAATGAAAGGTTAGAATATATTATTTGAAATTATCGCTCTAGAGGATAAAATACTATATTGTACAATAATATTTCCAAATAAAATTTGATTGCGCTTGTCTCCAAGTTTCTAAAGATCACATTAAAACTTGATAGGTAAATATGATAGATTTCAAAGACCACTTGATGACATGTAACTAATTAAATGGTTGACTATATTAAGTTGAAGATGATGCAAGACATTAAATCAGTTAATGGTTTGTATTGTCATTGATGTCAACTTGATATCATATGTATGGTCATATACATA
>MU225865.1:1694823-1706665 GCA_018584345.1 Thuja plicata | reverse complement strand
CTGAACTTCAACGCTACATCTATATACAGAAAGGTATATATCAGAACCAAGCACTAGAGCAGATTGTTATATTGATAATGGATAAGGGAAATTCAAGGAATATATTATGGAAAGAACAATTGGTTGATAGAATGTCAGATATTTGTAAAATATTTGTTTGGCATTGTTGTCAAAGGGAGAGAATGTTTCCATATTATCATCATAAACTATTTATTATCAGATTACTCTAAACAGGGAGAGATCATATCCAAAGGGAGAGAATTGATATAAAAGTTGAAAACAAAAGATAGAGACATCAAAGAAGCAAAATGGTCAAAGAGAAAATTGACACCAACAGAGGTCACAACACATCAGAAGAAGAAAAAGGAAAGCTGCAAGAATCAAATCTAAGCTTACACAGAGGTTACCGGTGGTCAGACATTTTATCGGTTATCAAAACAAACTGTTTGGTAATTTGATGAATCTCAAACAATTGTATTTCATATTGTATTAGAAATAGTATAGTGTGATAATATAGTATGTTTCTATCAATGCCAAAGGGAGAGATTGATGACATGTAACTGATTAAATGATTGACTATATTAAGTCGAAGATGATGCAAGACATTAAATCAGTTAATGGTTTGTATTATCATTGATGTCAACTTGATATCATATGTATGGTCATATACATAATGCCAAAGACTTTAGAGAATCAATGGAATAAAGGTTATGACTTCAGCAATGCATAAAAGTCAAGTATTCACTAAGTGACAGACTACACCGGCAGAGTGCACACCATTAGTAAAGACAGAGATAAAGTCAAAGTGATGCCCGACGAGTAGAAGACAGTGTTGCCCAATGAGCAAGATCCAATGATACCTGACAGACGAAGATCCCAAAGCTAACTGAAGTTACACCGACAGAACTGGTAGTTGTCACCGACGATGAACTGTAGAGTTGACCGACAGAGCAGAGAGATTAGAAAATGACAAAATATCTAGCTGGCAGAGCTAAAGGATAGAATTAACTGGTTGTTTGATTTGTTTTATTCAACCACAGTTAAGTAAATGATTTGTACAGTTGGCAAGAAGATAACTACGAGATAAATCAGGAGTTAAAGCCGTAAATCAATTTGGCTGGATTGTTTTTCACGCCAAGAATCAAGAATCAAGAACCTAGAATTAAGGAACATCATGTCTATATAAGAGACAAGCATAATTCACTTCAATGGGATGCGAGCAAGCAATTAGATACATGAGGGAGTGAATTGAAAGAAGATGCTGAAGAGAAACTGATGAAGGATTAACTTCATGCAGCCCTGATCAATCAAGCTAAGGAAGAGCTAAAGAATTCTACAGACACCGACGAACAGAAAAGCAAAGCATCACAGAGCAGAAAGAGTTAAGTACAAAGGAGTTGTATTGATACATTGATCAAAAAGATATTTTAAGTAAATAGATCTAAAAATCTGCAATTCAGTTGCATTAGAAACAATTCATTTTGTTTCAGTTTAACCATTGAAGCATTAAGTCTCTTAACAGAGCAGGACTTAACAATCTTTTGTAATTGAGGTATATCCTAACAAATTACCAGAAGGTTGACTCATGATAGTAGCACCGGTCTTACCTAAATCCTATTTACAGTCTAAGAAGGAGGCTGATTCAAGGATGGTAGTAAGATTTGCATAAATCCTATTGACAGTCATGAGACTGATTCAAGGATGGTAGCGTAGATGTCAGATACTAAGTGACAACCTATGTATACAAATACTCTAACAAGGTCGCACTTAACAACGTGTTTGTAACCTTTAACAGGGTTGGCTCCTAACAGGGCTCACTTTAGAAGAGTGAAAATTTAGGGTACCGGTCCCAGTGGTTTTTCCCTTAATAGGGTTTCCACATTAAAATCCTTGTGTTATGTGTGTATGATTTATTACTTTATTGCTTTACATTCTACATATGCATTTATGGATTGACTGGTATACTCTGCATACTTACTGAGTATCGGTAAATACAATTTACTGCTTTTCAGTTATCAAGGAGAATAAGAGCAGACAAGGTAAACCAACATACAGTTATTTGTTTCAAGTATTTCAAAGGCATGCATCTTGTAGGGACTTAATAATTGGAGAAGTATTGATTGGTGGATTAAATTGGATAAATTTTTGAGGCCATTGATTCACCCGCCGTCTCAGTTATTACTAGCACCACTTTTGAGGGAAGAGGGTTGGGAGAGAAGACATGAGGGTTTTCCAAATCTTATATGCATGAGGATGTAACAAGGCATGCTTGAATGGATTTAAGATGCCAGCCAATGGGAAGCTTGACATGAAATATTTTCCAAGCTATAAGTTGGCATTGGCCATTAGTTTAGATTTCTAAAGGTTATGGCTAATTTTGTTGATTTGGCATTCCACTTCCACTTGGTCTTAAGTCTAGGAGAGATGGGAGAGTGGGGAGCAAATATTTGTAATTGGCTTTAAAAAGAAAGAATTGGATGCTATGGGTATGAAGCTAGCACCAGTCATCAAGGAATTTGCAATGAAAAATTTAGAGAGCTTGATAGTAAGGGAAGGAAAAAGATCCTAAATCTCAATTACAATTTGTTAGTCAAAATGACTGAATAAATTTATTCTTGAGGCGATTCCATAATTTTCATTGAAGGTTGGCTATGTCTCACATGTCTCTGAACACTTGAATGTCCTTTTTTTAGAGGTATGTGCCCTTATGTCGATGAGGGAGACCTTGAGGTTTTTCATTCAATTGAATCAACAATTTCTGCCAAATTGAGTAGTTATATAAGTTGAGTCTGATGACATGTAACTGATTGAATGTTTGAAGATGTTAAGTTGATCACCGAAATGCAGAAGGATAATGCAAGACATTAAATCAGTTAATGGATTGTATTGTCATTGATGTCAAATTGATATAATCAGAGATAAATATTATGCTTTCAGTAATGCATAAGAGACAAACATTCACTATGTGACTTCAAACACCGATGGTCAATGGAACCCGATGGACAAAGATCACTAAAATTCAAGTCACAGTGATGCCTGAGTAAGAACACCGATGAGCATAATGACAAGCATAACCAACGACCATAAATATAGTGTAAACCGATGGAGAAACCTGGGGAGAACTGAAGTGTTGACCGAAGCTATCAAAGAGTTAAAACACGAAAATTAACTTGAGTTCAGAAATGACAAAATATCTAGCTGGCAGAGCTAAATATGGACTTAACTGGTAGTTATCTTTGTTTTCATCGACAAGATAAAGCCAGAGATGAGTAAAGGATTTAAAGCTATTTTTTCCAGTTGGCAAGAAGATCTCTATGAGATAAAACATGAGTTTTTCTTTAAATCTAATTGGTGAGAATTGTGGATCACACCAAGATCAAGAAAATCAAGAACCTAACAACGGTGATATCATGTCTATAAAGAGACAACTTAATTCATTACGAATTGAGTGGGTAAATGAATGCAAAGAGGATGCTAAAGAGAAATTGATGAAGAAAAAATTCATACAATCCTAATCAATCAAGCTGAGGAAAGAGCTAAAGTTTTCTGCAGACACCGAGCAACAGAGCACAACATCACTGAGCAGAAGTAAAGTGGAGCAAAGGTATTAATAGAGATATATTGATCAGATTAGTTTTATGAGATTACAATAGATCTAAAAATCTGCAAGTATAAGTTGTATATGTGAACAGATCATACTGTTTCAGTTTAACCATTGATTCAGAAAGTCTCTTAACTGAGCAGGATTTAAAGATCCTTTATATATTGAGATACATCCCAAGGAGTATCAAAAAGTTTATTCATGAAGATAGCATGAGATGCCAGATACCTATTGACAAACAAAGTGAGTGTTTGATCAAGAAGGTAGCATAGAGATGCCCGATATCAAGTGACAGACTAAACTTTTAAATCCTCTAATAAGGTCACACCTAACAGTGTGTTTGTAACCTTTAATAGGGTTGGCTCTTCACCGAGCTCACTTCAGAAGAGTGAAAATTTTGGATTACCGGTCCCAAGTGGTTTTTCCCTTAATAGGGTTTCCACGTTAAAAATCCATGTGTCAATGTGTTTATGAGTCATTACTTTAGTGTTTTGCATTACACATAGCTTAACTGGATTTATCGGTATACTCTAGATAATTTACTGTCTTTTGGTAAATTAACAGACTGCTATTCAGTAAACATACATTATAAGGTTTAACAAAGCATTTCGAGCAGTAGTAATTTGATAATTGTATTTGGAGGCATTCATCTTATAGGACTGAAGATAACTAGAGGCTTAATATTGTGGTACTAAGTTTTTGGGTTGATTATTGGAATATTTTTGAGGCCATTGATTCACCCCCCCTCTCTCAGTTATTACTAACAGAGTCAATACCTTAAAGATTGATAATTTCAAGTGAAGTATTGGACACCAACTACTACACTTTCTATAGGTTGTTAAAAGAGACATCCCTAGCCTTTAAACAAGATGTGATAAGAGGATTTTTCCTTCCTATTTTGCCTCATGTTAATATTTTTTGGTAGTACTTGAATTATTTATCTACTAGATGCTTCTAAGGGACATTGCCAAGGGGCCAATACAACCCACTTATCAATTAAGAACACACTTTGATAGAAACAATCAACGATATTGATGCATCCTTGATCTTAGATCATGGGGTTTCCCCCTTTCAACATGTAGACTAGATCCCTCAAGGTATTTCCTTTTTGGTTAAGGTTTTCTTACCTCCCTCTCTAGTATTGGGATGATTCTTGCTTTGAAGAGATTGGCAACTCTATTAGGCATTTTTTAAAGGTGGATGCTACCTCACCAAACATTGGCCACTCAACCTTTTCTCATATTTTTGTGGATTTAGAAATGTCCAAGAATATTCATGGAGAGGCGATTCTAATGAATAAAGATGGGATGTGGGTTTAGCCACTTGACTACAAGAACCTTTTTGATGCAGGTGCTACTTGGTCATTGGTCACTTGACCTCTAATTGTCTTCTTCCTCGTCTCACAATGCAAAGTCTTCTACTTTGTTGTGTCAAGCCCTTCCTAACCATTTAACTATGGATACTCCTATTTCTCTTACACCATTGGTGGTTGAGGATTCTTAGTCTCTCTTACTAAATCTTGTTTCTACTCCTTTGGTGTCTTCCCTTGAGTTGATACAAATAAAAAAGGTCTTCTATGCTAGTGACCTTGTTAAAGGACTTAGGGAGGTCTTGTGATGTTTCTTAGTTAATGAAGCTTTCAAATTCATTGAATACTCCTTCATGTACAGTTTCTTTAGAGGCAATAGTTCAGGAGGATGTTGTCCCTTCTCCCCTTTCTATGGAATTTGAGGAATAATTTTTATGGATGATCATCCAAAGAAGGAAGAAATGTTTCTCTAAATTGGTTTCTAACTCCCATCATAGGATTAAGGGGGTGATGATTGATAGTAAAAATTCAAGCATTGCTTAGCTGCATGTTGTTTCTATTATTCTTTGGTTTGTGGATTCATTGCAACTTGACTATTTTCTCACAAGCTATAGGGTTTCAAAGCTCCTTCAAAACTTGCTGATTTTGGTTTGATGTAGTTGATTTTTTTTTAGTTGTTCTCATCCTCTTAAATAACATATTGTATAGGGTTTTGGGGTCCCTTCAAAACCTATTATTTTTCCATAGCCGAGTGTTTGATTGTTGGCTAGTTTCACTTTTCTTGTTTGACAACATTTTATAAATGTTTTTAGGGTTCCTTCAAAACATGCTTCTAATAAAAAATTAAGTGGTAGGCATTGTAATAATTTTTGTATAGATACTCAAGATCTAGAGGCCAACGAATAACACAAAAGAGGGAACAAAATGGACAAGAAAAAACTGTATTCTCATCAATGAATCAATAATTGAATTAACTAGAGTCATTACCAGAGATACGAGTATAATGAATACGTGCCTACTTATATAAGAAAGGAAATAAGAGAACATGATAACTAAGAGATAACGTATCACCCACATAAGGTGGAATCACATGTCCACCAAAGTGTTGGAATAACTAATGGAAAGTTGGGACTGAGAGGGGAGGGGTGAATTAGTACCACTAAAACTTTTAACCACAATTATTGATTAAACCATATACTGTTGCTTGCTGATTACCAAGTTCATAACTTTGAAATAAAAGTAATGTAATGCTTATAAAATTATAACATCAAAACACTAAAAAATTGAACTCATAACACCATGATTTTGGTAATGCAACAATGCTTGGTTAGAGGATAAAAACTATGATGGGGATGACACTCACTGTTGGAATAATGTATGAAAAGTAAGGACTGAGAGGGGAGGGGTGAATCAGTACTTATAAAACTTTTAAATTAATACCTTAACTGATTAACCATAAAAATTTTGTTCTCTATTTACCAACTCCATTGCAGTGAAATGAAAGTAATGTAAAGTATGTAATTCAAAACATTAAAACCATAACAAATAAACTCAAAACACAATGATTTGGTTACGCAGAAATGCTTGGTTAGAGGAAAAAACTACGGTGGGGATGACACCCACAAATTTCACTAAAACTATAAAATGAAAGGTTGCTCGGTTAGAGATACAAAGGTTTGCTACTTCTGATAGCTTACTCGATTAAGAGTATACAAGAATTATTAGGTCTACCTAATTAGAGGATTTTACAATCTCTACACTTAGAGATGTACCCGGTTAAAGGATTTACAATAGCAAGATCTGTTAGGATCTACCCAGTGTTGGGATTTAACCTTCACAATACAATAGTACTTAAAATATGAAAATGTCTGTTATACTTTGCATCAAATACAAATGCTGATTTAGACTCTATGTGCTCTGATATGTGTTACCTTAATTCTGATCTCTGTAACACTTCATTGTTCTATTCTATTGTAGCTAAATCTGCTCGTTACTGCTCTGCTTTGTGTTGTTCTCCCTCAATAATTCAATAACAACATTAACTCCTTCATTAACAACATTCACAACAACATTAACTCATGAATTTATCCTTTATAAATATGTAGTTTTAACCTCTTAATCCTATGAGTTAGTTAGAAAACAATTATCCTGAACTGTTCGATCTTCTTTCTCACTTGGTGACGGTGTCACTTTTACCTTGGTACTTGGTGTTGTTCTTGGAAATACAAAACTCCCATTAACCATTTGATATGTGCCTTAGATCTTCATCCTGAATGATCTCAATCATTGATCGTGTAACCAACTGTTATAAAAATTGTAGAAATGTAATTAATGTGGTAATAATGCATTAAATGTGTCCTTATCACTTTTTGAATTAACTGTCTGATTTGGTTACATATTCCTTCTGACTCGGTTGTGTGATCTTTCAGTGCTCGGTAACTAGCAACTCAGTGTAATATATTCAATCGGTAACCAAATATGCTTAGTATACTTAGTTCTCAATTCTTTGCTTCACCGACTGCATAATTCTTTATCTCTTGACCGACTACCTCGGTGTGTATTACCGACTAGTCCTTTATAAGACTTTCTCCATTCATCGACTCTTTTCTCCATGAACTGTGACTTTGACAAAACTAATGACAACAAAAATAACTTATAGAGGTAACAATCTCCCCCTTTGACATTAGTTGGGCATTTTTGACAAAAATATTCAAAGTCATCAAAATGTATAACTCCTGCTCGGTAGTTACTCCCTATTCACTTTTCATCTCCTCTTTTTGTATTTTCACATATATGATTTTTTTTTTGTTTTTCTGAAATCTTATATCTCCCTTTTTCTCTTATACATAATATATCCCCTATAAATCTCCATAATATATCCCCCTTTTTTGACAAAAACTGCTACAACTATAGTCTACTTGTCAAAAAGATATTGATACTTTTGTTTAATACTTGACAATATAGTCTCCCAAGTGTCTCAGAGAGTCTGTAAGACCACAATATGCTTGGATATATTTTCTGCAATGCCAATAAGACCGTCTAGTGTACTTACTACTAAAAAAATTACTAGCTCTTTGGCCTGTTTCAGTTGGTTCTGCATCAATTGGATGTGGGGTATGGGCAATGCTTAAAGTTCAAGAAATTCCAATTAGATCTTATTCTCCTCCTACTTCGATGAATCTTGAACTGCCAGTAGGTCTTGTACTTTGGCATAAAATGTCTAGAATGATCCAGTCTTGGTCGATATACCCTTTAGCTATTCTATCAGCTCTTTCTCAACTTCAGTTTCCTTCTGTTTGATATCCTGGGTACAATGTGAAAGAATACAAGTTTTTTGAAACAATGAAATAATAGAAGTTAAACAATTTTCAATTTCTTCACATAAATGAGTTATCTTATCCACTTCGCTTGCTTGAAGTAGTCCTACCATCAATTTATGTTCCATTTTGTCTTGGTGAATCTTCATCATGTATTTTGTCATATCCTTATTTGGTCCTTTGATCTTCTTGACCAATTCTCCAACTTGATTCAGTAGATTCTCTGTTTCATCAAATTTGGCCTTAGGAACAATTGTGGAAAATATTTCCTTGACATTTTCAAGTATTGTATCCTTGTTCCTCTTTGTAATCAACTTACTTTGAGATGCCTTTAGACATACTAACTCTAAATATTTTTCTAACTCCTTATGCTTCAAAGTGTTAGGATCGACTTGAGGAATGACTATTTGTTGTTCTAAGTCGATTGGCTTCCTGTTCTTTGATTTCTTCTTACCTCCCAACATACTTCACCAGTAGAAAGTTTTGAATGTGATGCCTTGCCTGCATTGGGTGACTCATTATGAGTTCCAATAATGCTCTCTCCAATATTTTCTTCTGCCTTATGTTCCTCATGTATTTCTTCATCTTTCTTCTCATCTAATTTCTCATTAAGATTTGATTCCTGCGACTTTTCTTTCTGTGTATCATGAACATTTGTTATGTTGGTAGGGGCAATGTTCTGTTGCTGACCATCGGTTTTGGTTGATGGTACCACCTCAGTTGTCTTTCCTTTCTTGGTCTCGGTGGTCTGGGTTCCTTCTAACTTTTATTTCTCTTTCTCCGTCTCAGTGTCCTTGGGTGCTTCTTGTGCAATGTTAGCTTCAGTCTCTGACTATTTAGTGTAATTGAGAACTTGTGTCAATATCGGTTCATGACTTTGTAGTGGATCCAAATCAACATCCATACACTTGGTATCCTGAACTTGAGTGTCCATGATATCCTCATCTTTCTATAAATCTTTTGTAAGGTCCACTTCTTATGTGATATCTTCAATAATTATCTCTCCTTTGTCTACAGTTAGATTAATTGGCTCTACCTTGGAAGTGGTTTCCTTTAATTGATTACTCATGCTTCCTTGTTGACTTGTCTCTGCCTCTCCATGCTTAGTGTTATCTAAGTTGTATATCTTTCTCCACTTTATTGCTGTCTCCTTTTCTACAGATTCCATGTCTCCATTCATTATCTTGAGGGATCTTCCCTTGAAAATGAATTCATTAGAATATATCTTCAATGCTTCTTTGATCTCTGATGGTGATAGGTCAGGAATAGTGTTAATTAATGACCTTTCTCTCATTTTCTTTTCAGCATTCATAAGATACTTCCATCTAGCACCAATTTTATCATACAAATCCTGTGGTATATGATTACCAAGTTCAATTGGTGTGACTCTGTAGTTCAGTAGTGTTGCTATCACAACGTCTTCAATTTTCTTCTTATCTTCCTCATTTCTTTTCTCATACTTAGTCTTCCTGAAACCTACAAATCCTCCATATTTCTTTAATGATTCAAGAAAGTCATCTAGACTCATTGGTACATTAGAAAAACTTTCTAGAGGAACAGACTTATCTTCTTTTTTAGATTATGTGTCCCTTCCCTTTCCAAGATTTATTCTTCTTCTAGTGTGTATAACTTTCCTTCCTCCTCTAGTTATTTCATATGTTCTACCTTTCGGTTTAACTTTCTTAGCTGTAGCCTTCTCTTTTGCTTGTACAGAGGATCTGGTGTTCCTTTTTGTTCTAGTAGTACTCAGTGAGGGTACTATTTCCAGTTGCGTGTCAACTACAACAATAGCTTTTACATTACCAATTTCATCTTCTCCTAGTGTCTTTGACATATTGTCAATCATCTTCTCTATTTTCCTTATTGCCTTACGTATAACAATGTTTTTCTTTCTTTTCTCTTTTAATTCCTCATAAATACCATATCTTGGAGCTTTAGGATCAATGGGCTGTGCAAGTAGAGCTTCTATCTATTTTGAGGCTTCATCAATATTCATCTCATATCCCATAGTTTCTATCCATTCTTCTCTCGGTTCAACTGCCTTTGCCAAAAATTCATTAGTGTCAACTTCAAAACAAATATTGTCTTGATATTTTGCAATCAATTGTTGTGGTATTCAGTACATTCTATGCATTCTAGCTTGAATCTTTGTAAAATAATCAACCATTATAGTGTCAAAGTTATCACCTAAAATCTGTATGCACTCATTGATATGATATATGATAGGCCTGTCTGTCTTCCATACTATATCACCAATCGAAGGGAAGAGTTCTAAAAATAAAAGAATATACATACCAATATTGAACTAAACTTAAGAGTATTGGTCTTTTCTTTCCGACTAGTATTCATGTTGTCATCCAGTTGCTTCAACAAAATCTCACAAACGTCAATTTTTAGTCCCTTCTTCATGATCTTGTATGCTAAATCCACAACACTACAAGGTACGCTGTCCACTAAAGATGATTAATATACTTAGTATGATAGAATATTGCATGCATACCTTAGCTCAGAGTCTTCAATAGTAGATATCCGCATGCCTCTGGCATCCCAAAGTGCCTTTGTAAACTTGGTAAGTTTACCTCTTTCAATTTGTTTCACCGCCTTGGGTCTATCACCAATAGGTAATCCAGTAACAAAATGTAGAACATATTTTGTAAATTTGATTGGCTCATCCAACCACATGGTCTGCATGTGTACTCGGATGAGTACCATTCTCACCCATTCGGGTTTGAATACCCTTGGTAGGTTCATTATGTGGGTTAGATGCTTCACTTCCAAGTGAGTGTGTTCATCTTTCAATTTCTTGTTTACACATAATTTACTGAATGATGCATCAATTTATTCTTGACAAAGATATTCAATCTTGCAATGGATAAAATTACGCATATCATCATTCAGAATTACTCATGGAGGGATTGATGATAACACTCCCATCATATATTTTTCTGATGCTATCACTAGGGGCAACTTGTGCTTAGTAGTAACAAATTTTGTATCCTTAACCAGTGTGGATCTCTTGACTCTCAGTGCTGTTAGGGTTGAGTAATACTGAGGGGGGGGGGGGGGGGGGGGGTGTGGGGGTGAATAAGTATTACAACACTTTAAATTAAACTTAAACCAATTCCAAATAAACCATAAGATTTCTAAAATGAAAAGAACACAAAAAAATAACACAGAACTCATAACACCATTATTTGTTGTCGAGGAAACCCTGGCCAAGGGAAAACCCCAGTGGGGATGGTACCCACAAGAATGCACTAAAGTATAATGTCCCTTTTAGGAGACCTATCCCTGTTAGGATTTGAATATTACATAGTACATTTCTTTGTTAAAGGAATAACAACCCTATTAAAGGTATACAACACCCTGTTAGGGGCCAACTGAGCTTATAACTCTTACAAAAAAATAATTATGTTACAAAGTGTTCTCAATAATGAACAAAACAAGCATCTTCAATGCTTAGATAGTTACAATCATAGCTCTTTAATAATCTCTGTTAACCTCTTCTCTCGCATCTTCCATTCACATACATACATATCCTTCCTTGTATCATATCCTCTTTTCACTTTAAAAAAAGTCTTCATATATATATATATATATATATATATATATATA
>MU225865.1:1673002-1687490 GCA_018584345.1 Thuja plicata | reverse complement strand
CTAGAATTGCAAAAGATGAGTATAAAAAGGAAAGATTGAATGAACTGATAAAGAATTTTTCCTTAGATTTAAAGTCATTAAAGATTGGTCAGACAATGTTGAAAGAGTTGGCATCAAAAGGTAGAAAAGTTATAGCCAATTGCATGGACAGAGGTAAACTCACCTCTAAACATATCAAAAAGATAGAAGAGGCAGATATCTTGGTTGATAACATAAGACAATCATTTGAAACATCATCCCAAGACATAAACATCTGCAACAATATCTATCAAGGTCAGTTAGACAAGATAGAAAAAGCTAAAATGGAGATCAACAAGATAAGGATCAGGCAGACTCAACTGAGAAATTCACTTGCGCCCTCCTTAGCAGTTCTAGATGAGAACATTAAACATATTGATGCAACCATTTTTACCTATGATCAAGGACCCAACATGGATTTGAAAAATATGGAAAAGCTTACATATTCCTTATGTGCACATCTACAAACAATTGATGCACTAAAGGCATTCTGGCAGCAAGAGATGAAGAATCTACGATAGCCTATCCAAATGTATACATGGAGTTAGTATCTAGAGACTTACAATTTTGACACCTTTGTCATTAATGTCAAAGGGGGAGTAAAGTATGTATGGGGAGTAGTGTATATATGCAAAGAAATATGATATAGTACATGTTAAAAGGAGATAATATACAGTTTTTGGTGTAGTCAATTTTGAGTAACTTGGCCACATTCCTTTGTTGCCATTAATGACAAAGGGGGAGATTGATGGTAAGTTGACTCCCAGGGAGTATATGAATTATTTGTGTTTTCATTATGGAAACAAAGTCATATGAAGTTTTGACAACAAACTTTGTAAGTGAAAATTGACTAAGTATAGAAGACAATACAGAACAGAGATACACAAATGATCAAAGCACCAACGCACGTGTGTACGACTGATTTAGACTAAGAGCCTTTAGACATAAGCTCTATGATATGTTTTTATGCTTACCCTATACACGCATTATACATAATGTTAGTATGGATAAGTTATAGAAAGAACATGTACACTAGCAGTTCAAAATACAAAGTATGGAGCCGACTTCAGGTCTTTTGAATAGCGTGTAATCTTTTGTTGTGTAAAGGATAAGCGCCTATTGTAATAAGTTTTTAATCATGTATTAAACATTATGGTAAACATGCTTAACACAATTTGTTTGGAAGTGTTGTGATTGTTGTTTTTGGGCTGACTAAGGTCTTGTTTATAGTCATGTCTATTCAGGCATAAACATATATATGTAATGAAAAGATATATTTGAAGTGTCAAAGATATATGCAGAGCAGAGATATAGAAGAACAATATAAAGATGTCAATATGAGATAGAGCCCTTAAAGAAGATAAGAGCATAAGCGCATAACTAGAACTGATCAGACATCTGTGTCATATACAACAGTTCACTCTTGGATATAGTGCATATCTATTCTCAGGAGGTTGTAGCCTTCTTTCTCATTGAGCAGTGAGCTCTTGGACAATGAGTCCTCACCCCTAATAGGGTTTTTTGTAAAAGACTCCTAACAGGGTCAGGCCTTTAACCAGGTCATTGTACTTGCATTGTAAAGACTTCTCCTAATAGGGAAAAGGAACTTTAACATGTTTGTTATACTAGTGCAATATTTGTGGGTACTAATTCCCACTAGGGTTTTCCTCTGATCAAGGTTTCCCCATAATCATATCATGTGTTATGTGTTCTTGTGTTAAGCTTCAAGTGATATATATTTGATTTATGTTTAAAGTTGCTAAAATAGAATAAATTTTTAAACACTAATTCACCCCCCCTCTCAGTGTTTCCAACAAAAATGTCATACTCGATCTTCTCTATCCAAAACAATACTGTTATACTCTGTATTTCTACTTCTGTACTTAGTTATTTTGAAGACTATATCTCCAAAATAGAACTTCATTCCAAGCGATCAATATATCAGATGTGTTTCCATAAATGACAACCCATAAGTGTCTCATACCATACCAAAAACTATCACTTGCCAACAGGTGCCATATCTTCTCAAGATAGGTTAAATATGAACTAGGGCACACTCGACTATATATTACTTAAAAAATGTAGCTTAGTAATATGAAGTAGCTAGAAATGCTCTCAAATTTCTCTTAAATGATTTAGAAATACCTTCTCGTATTGTGCAGTGGATGCCATAAATGATCGTTTTTCAACATGCTCAAATGCTCTCATAAATGGTAAGTTCAAATGAACTACAAACCACCCTATTTATAGATTTCCCTCAATTAGAGTTTCCAATGGCTATTAGGTTTCGCAATAAATGATTTTCCGAGTCCATTTTCTCTTATTCACTGACTATGTAGTGACTTTTCTTAATCGAATAAAACAAAACAACTACATACAATACTTTAAACTCACAACTTATACAGATGCATCTTAATATGCTAAGATGGATCTCAAATATAATACCTTAGAAGTGAAATTATATTTTCAATAGGTTTTTAGTCCCTACATACCTCTCACCAATTAGGTGGAGATCAGTGCAATCAACTTGGTAGAGATGGTGCAGTCTATGCTTCCGGATGATGTCCCTTTATCCTGAGTTTTTTTCCTCCAGGTTTTGTTCATTTGTTCTCATATTTCCTCAATAGTAGTAGGATATTTTAATTTATATTCATCTCCACTCGGTGCATCACCTCGGTCTCTACAATTCCTCGCAAGGTGTCCTACCTTATGACAGTGAAAACATGCCATGCTAGAATTTCTCCTAGCTCTTATGTTGTTCCTTCCATGCATCAACATACAGTTTGCAACAATGTGTCCATACCTTCCACATGATAAACATGAGATTCTTGTGTTATAGTCCCATGGTGTAGAAATACCTTCTTGGTTGGTTTTAGCATTCTCTCGATTAGGTTTCTAGTTATCATTCCTTTTCTTTATTCTGCATTCTTCAGCTTTGTGTCCAAACTTGTTACAATTCTTGTAGTAACCATCAAACTTAGGTTTCCTTGTATTGTTGACCAGATTAGTTCTGCATTCAAATGCTTGATGTCCATACCTATCACATCTAAAACAATAACCATCAAACTTAGGTATACTCAGTGATTTACCTTTCCTTCTCCTACAGACATTAGCAATATGTCCAGGCTTCCCACAGTAATTGCAACTTTGCTTCTTTTGTCTCAGTGGAGATGCAATACTTTCATCTCTTTGTGCTTTTGATGATTCTCCTTTCTCGGTGGTGCTGTCCTCTTTGTATCCAATGCCTGTTTTGTCATTTCTTTATTTCTGATTCTTGAATTGTCGATCCAGAGAGTTCAGTGCTTCTTCGTTTCTTTTTAGTATTGCATTTTCATCTTTCTCATCTTTCAATCTTTGTTCCATTCGTTCAATTTCAGCTTTCAGTGTTTGATTCTCAAATTATTTTATGGTTTTGTCTTGATTTTCACTTAGAATTTGATTGACCATGTCATAGTGAACTTTTTTCATTCTCATGATCTCATTATCTTTTTCCAAAAGCTTCATCTCAACTTGTCTCTTATCATCTTCTGCCATTTTGTTTTTATCTTCATCAGTCCCTTTTCCTTCAATTAACTCGGTCATCCTTATCATGCTGGTTTCAAGATCTATCTTCATTAGGTCCAACTACTCAATAAGTGTATCATTCTTTTCCAGTAATTATTTTATATCTATTTCAGATTCATCAGTAGCTATTTCAGATTCATTAGTAACAATGCCTTCAGATGCTATTTCAAGTGTATCAACTTGTTCTTGTGTAATCTTTAGTTCATCATAAATTCTTAGCCTAACCCTTAGAGATCTTTAAAGGTTCTTCTTCAAATTAATGATTAACTCTCTTGCACCTTCCAATTCATATTCAAGACCATGAAGTCTTTTATATTGCCAAAAACTTTCCATGACTAGGATCTTTAACTCTCTGGTGGTCAAACCCTATAACTCAAGAGTAATAGGTTTGATACCAATTGTTGGAATAATGTATGGAAAGTAAGGACTGAGAGGTGAGGGGTGAGTCATTACTTATAAAACTTTTAACTTAATAACTTAATTGATTAACCATAAAATTATTGTTCTCTATTTACCGACTCCATTGCATTGAAATGAAAGTAATGTAAAGCATGTAATTCAAAACATAAAAACCATAACAAATAAACTCATAACACAATGATTTTGTTATGCAAAAATCCTTGGTTAGAGGAAAAAACTGTGGTGGGGATGACACCCATAACTTTCACTAAAACTGCAGTATGAAAGGTTGCTCGGTTAGAGCTACAAAGGTTTTCTACTTATGATAGCTTACTTGATTAAGAGTATACAAGAATTATTAGGTCTACCTAATTAGAGGATTTTACAATATTTACACTTACAGATGTACCTGGTTAAATTATTTACAACAACAAGATCTATTAGGATCTACCCAGTGTTGGGATTTAACCTTCATAATACAATAGTACTTAAACTATGAAAATGTTTGTTATACTTTGCATCAAATACAAATGTTGATTCAGACTCTATGTGCTCTGATATGTGTTACCTTAATTATGATCTCTATAAAAATTCACTGTTCTTCTCTGTTGTAGCTAAATCTACTCGATACTGCTTTGCTCTGTGTTGTTCTCCCTCAATAATTTAATAAAAAACATTAAATCCTTCATTAAAAACATTAAAAACAACATTAACTTGTGAATTTATCCTTTATAAATAAGAAGTTTTAACCTCTTAATCCCATGAGTTATTTGGCAAATGATTATCCTGCACCATTTGATCTTCTTTCTGACTTAGTGACCGTGTCACTTTTACCTCAGAACTTGGTGTTGTTCTTGGAAATAAAAAATTCCCATTAACCATTTGATCTTTGCCTTAGATCTTCATCCTGAATTATCTCGATCGCTGATCATGTAACCAACAATTATAAATACTTGTAGCAATGTAATTAATGTGGTGACAATGCATTAAATAAGTCCTTATCACTTTTTTAATTAACTGTCTAACTCGATTACATATTCCTTCTTACTCAGTTGTGTGATCTCTCAGTGCTTGGTAACTAGAAACTTGGTGTAGTATATTCACTCGGTAACAAAATATGCTTGGTATACTTAGTTCTCAATTTTTTTCTTCACCGACTACATAATGCTTTATGTCTTGACCGAATGCCTCGATGTCTATTGCCAAATAGTCCTTTATAAGAATTTCTCCATCCATCAACTATTTTCTCTATGAACTATGAATCTGAAAAAACTAATGACAAAAAATTAACTTACAAAGGTAACACCTACAACCTTCACTAACTGCAATATAAAGGGTGCTCGGTTAGAGCTACAAAGTTTAGCTATTTCTGATAGCTTACCCGATTCACTAGAGTATATATAAGACTTGTTAGGTCTATCTGGTTAAATAATTTTTAAAAACTATACATTTAGAGATGTACCCTATTAAAGGATTTACAAATATAAGATCGGTTAAGATCTACTCAGTACTGGGATTTAAAGCTCTCAATACAATAGCATCAATAACTTAACAATGTTTGTAAAAATGCATCAAATGTAAATGCTGTTCAAAATCTATGTGCTTTGATATGTGTTACCTCAATTCCCAAATTGTAACACTATTATGTTCTAGTCTGATCTAGTTGAATTTTTTCTCTATGCTCTCTACTTTGTTCTCTTCTTTTCAAAATACTTCTTTAACAACAATAACAATAATAACTCTCTGTTCTTCTTGTTTGTATATCCTCTTGTGTCTCTCATGTCTATCACACATACAAAATTCATCCAAGATATAGATGAGTTTTTCCTCTTAATCTTATGCATTAGGTGCGCTCTAAATTTCTCTTGACCATTAGATCTTCTTTCTAGTTCGGTGACCATGTCACTTTTACCTTAGTACTTGTTGTTTTTCTTAGAAATGAAAAACTTTCTTTTTGTCGTTTAATCTCTGCCTTAGATCTTCACTCTGATTTGTTTGAATCATTGATCATGTAACAAACTATTATAAATACTTGTACACACATAATTAATGTTTTGACAATCATTAAATATGATATGATCACATTTTGATTAACTGTCTAACTCGGTTGAATAAATCCACAATGCTCGGTTAAATGTTCTTCATCACTCGGTGTAATATAAACTCAGTATAGTACATGTGATCGGTGTAGTGTGTCACTTGGTAACTGTAGGCGATCAGTACTCTGTCAAATCTATTATTTACCAACTAGCTCAGTGTACATTACTGACTTGTCTTATCCTTGTCTTTCTCCATTTGATTGATTCTCCTGACTCTATGACTTTGTCTACACTAATGACAATAAAATATCTTTTAGAGATAACAATCTCTCCCTTTGACATTAGTAGGCATTTTTGATAAAAACTTCAAAGTCATCAAAATTAGTAACTCCCCTCGGATGTTACTCTCTATACATAACTTTTTTTTTTCATTTTCCACGCGCGCACACACACACACACACATTTGTTTTGTCAAGTATACCTATCTCCCTTTTTTTTTTTTTTTTTTAATAAGTAAGATATNCGCGCGCACACACACACACACACATTTGTTTTGTCAAGTATACCTATCTCCCTTTTTTTTTTTTTTTTTGAATAAGTAAGATATCTATCCTTCTTTATCTCCCTTTATCCGACTAAGATATATATATGCTAGGATTAAGTAATATTGAGAGGGGAGGTGAATCAATATTACAACACTTCAAACTTAAACCAAGTAGATTCCAAATTAACCAATAATTTTTGAAATTAAAAGAACATAAACACAAAACACACAAGTCGTAACACCATGAATTTGTTTTCGAGGAAACCCTAGCCAAGGGAAAACCCAGGGGTAGATAGTACCCATAAATATGCACTAAAAGTACACTATCCCTGTTAGGAGACCTAGTACTATTAGGAGCTGATTATTACATTAGTACATATCCTTGTTAGAGGAATACAAAACCCTATTAAAGGTATACAGAGCTGACTGCTCACACAATAAAAAATGAGATTCTATTACAATGCTTTATCAAGAATGACCAATACAAGCATCTTCTATTCTTAGGTAGTTCTAGTTGTAGTTCACATTATGATATGATTGATTCTAACATCATAATGCATCCATCCAACTCTTCGCATCCATACCAATCTATCACACATTCATCACATCCATCGCTTCTCAAAATGATCTTCCTATATATACATTGTTACATATCCAGTCGGCTTCCAATTACATCACAAAATAGAATTAATACTTACATAAAAATAAATTACCAAGTCAGCGATCATACACTTTCAAAATATAGGTAATCCACAATCCAAATCCAACATAGCTCATTTGGAATTTGCATTGTACTCCTTCAATCATCACACTTGTTCATCTGCCATGTATCACTATTTGTCTGTCTTCACATGTCTTCATCATACTATAACTTACTGGGATAAACTCTAAAATATCAGCTATCTTAACTGAAGGTCACACATATCCCAAAATAACTTCTCCTAAGCTCACATGACTTTATTCACCATATACTATCTTTGCTAAACAAAACTGTACTCTTGTACCCTATAGCTCTACTTCTTGAACTTAGTCATTTTATAATCCTTAATTCCAAAACTATGTTTCACCCCATGCGATCATGCATAATATGTGTTTGTTATTAATAACTGAGTTGGGGGGGGGGTGTGTGTGTGTGTGAATCAATGGCCTCAAAAATTAATCCTTAAATCAACCCTTCAAACTTAGCACCACAAATTATACCTCTAGTTATCTTCAGTCCTACAAGATGAATGCCTTGAAATAGTTATAACAAATTTCTACTTGTCAGAATGCTTTGTAAACCTTCTTCTGTATGTTTATTGATAAGCAGTATTTCTATTTACTGAAACATAGTAAATAACTAGTGTATACCGATCAATCTAGATTTACTTAAGTGAAATGCAAAATAATAAAGTAATGAATCATAGACACATCACATGGATTTTTAATGTGGAAACCCTGTTAAGGGGAAAAACCACTGGGATAGGTACCCCAAATTTTCACTCTTCTGAAGTGAGCTTAGTTAAGAGCCAACCCTGTTAAAGGTTACAAACACACTGTTAGGTTTGACCTTATTAGAGGATTTAAAAGATAGTTTTTCACTTAGTATTTGGAATCTAATGCTACCATCCTTGATCAAACACTCACTTGGCCCGTCAATAGGTATCAGGCATATCCAATGCTACTTTGTATGATCAAACTTTTTGATACTCCTTGGGATGTATCTCAATTATAAAAGACTTTTAATTCCTGCTTGATTAAGAGATTTGATGCTTCAATAGTTAAACTGAAACAATCAATTGATCTGTTCACTTATACAACTTGAATTGCAGATTTTTAGATCTATTGTAAGTACATTACCTTTCTGATCAATATTATCAATTCAATAACTTTGCTCCACACTATTCTTCTCTGTGATGCTGTATCTCTATTCGGTGGTGTCTGCAAAATTTAGCTCTTTCCTTAGCTTGATTGATCAGGTCTGAATGTAGAATTTCTTCTCCTTCAGAATCTCTTCAGCATCTATTCTCTTGTCACTCCCCTTCACCACCTTCATAATGAATTAGGTTGTCTCTTTATAGACATGATATCACCATTTCTAGGTTCTTGATTTTCTTGATCTTGGCGTGATCCACAATTCTTGCCAATTAGATTTAAAGCAAAACTCTAGTTTTATCTCATAGAGATCTTCTTGCCAACTGGACAAAGCAGCTTTAAATCCTTTACTTATCTCCGGCTTTATCCTGTTGATTAAAGCAATGATAAGTATTAGTTAAGTCTATTTTTAGCTCTTGATAGCTAAGCATTTTGTCATTTCTAAACTCTATGTTCTGTTGGTAAATACTTTAGTTAGTCATCGGTGATAAATGACTGTTTTGTCAGTGTGACTTCAGGATCTCCGTTCATCAGGTAACACTATAATTCTGTTTGTCAGGTTACTCTGTGATTTTCTCGTCAGGAAACAATGTGACTTTGCTCATCGGGTAACACTATGACTTTGCTCTTTTACTCTGTCTGTCGCTGTGTACTCCCTTAGTGTATACAATCACTTTGTGAATACTTGACTTATATGCATTATTGATAGCATAGCCTTTGTTTCATCGGTTCTTTGAATTCTTTGGCAATATGTTCATGACCATACAGATTATATCAAGTTGACATCAATGACAATACAACACATTAACTGATTTAATGTCTTGCATAAACTTTCTATGACTTGGTGATCATCAACTTAACATCTTCAAACATTCAATCAGTTATAGTTCATCAATCTCTCCCTTTGGCATTGATGAAAACACACTACATTATCACACTATATTATCACTAATACAATATGAAATGTAACAATTGAAGTTCATCAAACTACCAATCTTATGTACTATAGCCGATATAAATATCTGGTCCTTGGTAAGTTCATATAACTTAGATTTGATTCTTGCAGCTTTCTCTCCGTCTTCAATCCCTTTACTGGATAGATGTAGAATTTTTTTTCTCTGATGTGATGTGTTCTCTTCCTGTGTCAAACTCTCTCCCTTTCACTGTACTCTTTTCTTTTGTTTTTTCTTGTCATCAATTCTCTCCCTTTGTATGTACTCTCCCTTTTTGGTTACATCTCTCTCTTTGGATAAATGTGATGGATATAATATCTCCTTATGGGATATAAAATCTCTCCCTTAGGTGATAATGGATATAATCTCTCCCTTTGACAACAATGGAAAACAAATTTTTTGACAGTGCCAAACAAATCCTTTCTATCCATTATATACTCCTTGAATTTCCCAATCCATCAGCAATACAATATCTCTGGTGCATGGAGTAGATAAATACCTTGCTGTGTATAGATTTACCTTTGAATTCCATCTTTGTGTTTGCATCAACATGAATGATATTATGATAATATGTAGGCTGATGCAACCTTCTAGTCATCTTACTGACCAGTAGACAAGGGTCTGACCCCTAGTCTTTTTCTCAAGTACTCAAATACATCCTTGGGTAGTGGCTTGGTGAAGATATCAGCTAATTGTTCCTTTGATTTCACATACTCAAGTATCACCTCCTTTTCTTGAACTTGTTATCTCAAATAATGATGCTTGATGGAAATATGCTTTGTCTTAGCATGCATGAATGGATTCTTGGAAATGTTTATTGCACTTGTATTATCACGATAGATAATTACTGGTTCAAGGATTTTCATATGCATACCTTCCAGTAACTATTTGATCCATGCAATATTTGAGCAGTTTGCAGCAGCATCAACATACTCTGCTTCAATAGTAGACTGAGAGATGCATCCTTGCTTCTTGCTGATCCATGTGACAAGTCTGTCACCCATAAAGAATGCTCCTCCAGTTGTGCTCTTTTGATCATCAATATTTCCAGCCCAATCAGCGTCGGTAAAGACCTTAAGTTCAAATTTTTCTTCTCTTCTATACCATAAGATATATTCCTCGACATTCCTCATATATCTTAGGATTCTTTTCACAGCAGTCATATGTGATTCTATGGGATTAGCATAAAATATTGCAACTATTCCTACTGCATGTGCAATATATGGTCTAGTATGTATAACATACATGAGTTTTCCAATAATTGATCTGTACAAATTCTAATTTACCTCTAATGACTTGTCCTCCTTTGTCAGCTTACATCCAATTGCCATCGGTGTGCCAACTGGTTTGGAATCTTCCATCTTGAATATTTTCAGCACCTCCTTGATGTATTTGTATTGTGTAATGAAAATACCTTCATCTTGTTGCATGATCTATAGACCAAGAAAGAACTTGATCTCTCCAAACATAGACATCTCAAATTCTTTGCTCATTCATTTGCAAATGATTTTCATAGCATATCATTGCCTCCAAATATGATGTTATCAAAAAATATCTCACCAATCAAAATGTTAGCATTAATATCTTCCTTTAAATAAAGATTACTATTTTCAATTCTTCTTACAAATCCAATACTTATAAGATAGGAATGAAGTCTTTCATACCAAGATCGGGGAACTTATTACAATCCATACAAGACTTTGTGTAATCTACATACCATGTTCATCTTGTCTGGATCAACAAACCTTTCTGGTTGCTCAATGTATACCTCTTCCTCAAGTATTCTATTTAGGAATGCAGACTTGACATCCATTTGTTATACCTTGAATCCTTTACATGCAACATAAGAAAGTAATATTCTTAGTCCTTCTAGCCTAGCAATGGGTGCAAAGGTTTCTCCATAGTCAATCCCTTCTTCTTGTGCATATCGCTTGCATATTAGTCTTGCTTTATTTCTGGTGACTTATCCATTCTCATTTAGTTTATTCCTGAATATCCATTTTGTACCAATGACATTCTTGTCATCTAGTCTCGGTACAAGTGTCCATGTCTTGTTTTTCTCAATCTTCTCAATTTCCTCATTCATAACACTAATCTATTCATCATTATCAAGTGCAACATTGACAGATTTTGCCTCATAATCACAAATAAGACATCTTGTGTTCAAAGACTTACTTCTAGTTCTCATACCAACCTTCTTGTCTCCAATGATCTGGTTCTGTGGATGGTTCCTTCTGACATATCTGGCAAGTACAGGTTCAGATCTTTGTCTATCATCTTGATCATCATTATGTCCTTCATTCTGATCTCCATCGCTTGGTACACCATCTCGAGAAATATCTTGATTGTTGGTATTTGCAGCCTGATGCTCAGGTGCAATGATATGTTGCTCAGGAGCTCTACATTGTTGCTCGGGTAGAGTGTCAGGTTTTTCATTGTAGACAAACCTATTGTAGTCCTATGGTTCTTTTGTGCTTTCCTTTTCATTCTTCTCTACAAATTCATCTATCTTTACATTTGCACTTTCAAAAATTTTGTTAGAGGATTTATTGAGACATTTATAAGCCTTTCTCTTGGTGGAATACCCTAGAAAGATTCCTTCATCACTCTTGGAGTCAAGCTTTCCATTTCTATTATATTTTAAGATATAACATTGACTGCCAAAATTTTTGAAGTAACTTACATTGGGTGTGTAACCATAGCATAACTCATAAGGTGTCTTCTTGGTGTCTTTCTTCAATTGTACTTTGTTCAATGTGTAAATAGCAGTACTGAAAACTTCCCTCTAGAAGATTTGGGTGATGCCTTTCAGATAAAAGTACAAACCCGTGTCACACTTTTATAAAGGAAGAGGATCACTGCATGCAAACTGTTCAAATTTAATGAGATAAAAGTGACATTTGTATTTAGAATTTGAGGATGATGTAAACTAATGAAATGTGTAAAAATGGATAAAGTTTATGTCTATAATTTTTTTTTTAAATTTGAACAAGAATTGACATAGTTTTCTAATTTTTGAAGTCTATTTTTTAATTGTTGAAAACTCTTGAAAATCTAGAGTCTAGTTTCCACCAAAAAAGTATATGCAAATAATCTATTTTTCCTCTGATTTCAAAATGTTTTATAGATAAAATGTATAGCTAGTGCAGAAAAGAAGAAAGATTAGTTTTCAATCTATATTTTCTCCATTATAACTGCTCAAAATTGAACTTATCTGAAATTGACAGTTTTCATCTCCCACCAAATTTCCCCTATCAAATCTACACCATTCAGAAAAAAAAAACATATTCTTGAAGAGGAATTTCTCCTCTAGTGTTAAATATAAATTTTATTTATTTTTGATATGATTTACTATTTATTTATTTATTTGAAGCAACGTCTTCTCAAATGTTAAAATACCTACTTCTTGTATTTTGAAATTATAATATATTAGATCTAATCAAAATACTATAAAATTTATATGACAATAATCTTGACTTTGAGCTCTACAAAAGGGTATTTTTAATATTTTTAAAAAATATCGTTAAAAAGAGTAGGGGTTATTGAAACATCATTTTTCAGAAATAATTTTATTTCTTTGGTAATTGGACCCAAATTGGTATAAAACATGCATTTAATAGACATTTCCAATTGGAAAAGTTTAACCACTTATCTAGCTTATCTAGAAAGACGATATGTTTGACGAAAAATAGTTTTTAGTTAGAAATACTCAAATTTAGCTATGCTGATAAGTGGTCCTGAAACGTGACACAACTTTGTGTTTTTACCCTCTATCATCAGTGTCCTTGCACAATCAACAATGGATCTGTTCCTTCTTTCAGCAATTCCATTTTGCTGTGGTGTTCTCGGTGCAGAGACCTACCTTTTGATTCCATGCTCATTTCAAAAGTTAGTGAATTCATCTGAAATAAATTCCCCTCCTCTATCTGATCTTAACTATTTCAATTCTTTACCACTTTGTTTTTCTACCATTGCTTTGTACCATTTAAACATCTTGAATGCTTCAGATTTATCTTTTAGAAATATTACTATCATCATTCTAGAGTAATCATCAACAAAGAGAATAAAATATATATCACCATAATAACTCTTTGTCCTCATGGGTCTACATAGGTTATTATGGACTAATTCTAGAATGACATCATATGTATGGGTTTTGCTTTTGAAACTAGACTTTGTCATCTTACCTTTTTGACAATTTTTGCACATGATATTGTCGTGCTTAATCATCGTCAGTAAGCCTCTTACATTTCTCTTTCTACTTATTTTTATCATGTTGTCAAAATTTACATGACATAATATTTTGTGCCACAACCATATGTCTTTTATTTCTAGCCATTAAGCAAGTGGTGTCAGTATCATTTAGATAGAATAAGTTACCTTTTGTCTTCTCACGGTACCAATCAGACTTCCTGATTTATTGAAGATCTTTTCCTTCTTATTTTCAAATGCTACTCTGTGACCTAAATTATTCAACTAAGAAACACTCAATAGATTATAATTCAATCCTTTCACCCAATAAGCATTTTCACATTTTATTTGGTTATTCAACATTATAGTTCCTTTACCTTCAACTGGACAAGGTGTGTCATTACCCATTCTTATTGAACCACCATTATAGTAATCAAAAGCCTCAAACTTTTGTTTGTCACCAGTCATATGGTGAGTGCAGCCACTATCTATGATCCAGACTTCATTTTTACTAACTTTAGATATGAGTGTAGTTTCTACATACCTTTCTTCATCATCATCTGAATCATCTTTTACTGCCACAAACATCATCACAATGTATTCATCAGATTCAGTGTCAGTATCTTCATCTTTGCATTTTTATAGGTAACTGGCCTTCTTTCTTTTGTCCTTGTAGTCTCAGGTATCTCTTCTTTCTGATTGTTGGTTGCTTCTGTAATCACCTCTGTCATACTTCTTTTCAAATGACCTGTCATTACTTCTGTAATATTTTCTTCTGTTAGGACATATTGTAGAAAAATGTCCAATCTCTTTACAATTAAAACACATAAGTGGTAATTTACCTTTGTATTTACCTTTGCCTCTCTGCATTCTTCTAGCCATAAGTGCTTCAATTTCATCAAGATCTTCTTCTTCACTTTCACTAT
>MU225865.1:1642612-1659919 GCA_018584345.1 Thuja plicata | reverse complement strand
AAGGAACCTGGCTCTGATACCTATTGTTAGAATAGTCCCAAAGGATAACTAAGAGGGGGGGGGGGGTGAATCAGTTACCAACAACTTTAATTCTTTTACTTCCTTAACTTTAGAATACAATAAAGTAAATTCTTAATCAGATAACACAGTACACAACATATAATTTGATTACGGGGAAACCAGATGGTAAAAACCCTAGTGGGAATTAGCACCCATAATGAACTATACTTGTTTATAGTAATCCTTGTTAGAAGATATTTCAACCCAGTTAGGAGTTGTAGTTTACAATGCAATAAGTATAGTGACCTGGTTAAGGGTCTGACCCTGTTAGGAGTCTTTTACAAATACCCCTATTAGGGGTGGTGGACTCACTATCCAAAAGCTCACTGCTTGATGGTGAAGGCTACAACCTTCTATATAACAGATATGCACTATATTTGATGATGAAATATAGAGTATACCTAATATCTTGATCAGTTCTAGTGTATTACAATATTTCACTTCTTCTTCACATAGACTCTTGATGAATGAACCAACTCTGATAATTTGCTCTGTACATCTTTCTTCTCTTTTTGTATCATTCACAATTAACGTATCAAAATTGACTTTCTATAAGTATCTTACTCAAAGTATGAGATCATGGGACCTGTAAGACAACTCTTCATAACATCCTTGTTAGCTCTACTAAGAACGCAAGCATAATTACAACCGTGCAAGTATAAACTAAATAGACGCGATGCTTCACTAAGTCAGCCTCACCAAATTAACTCTAACTTTGCAATCTTCTTGAAACACATTTGGCACCTTTAGATGAATATCATCAACTCATAACTAATCATGAATATACAGACGCATATCCTAAAGATAGGCGCAACTCAAGAAACACGTTACATACGTCGTCTCTGAATAGATACTCTTCCAGAACTGTAACTGCCAATAACAGAATTACACTACTTGACTAAAAAATCATATCTAGATTTGCGTGTATGAACATAAAATAATAAACATATCAACAACATGTATCTAACCATGCAAGTCTTCATGTCATCATTCTAATAAGTACATATAGAATTACTACTCTGTATTATATGTTGTCATCAATGAAAAAAATACAATCAATCAACTGCTCAGAATCAAATCTCCAACAAAACACAAAACACACAACTCATAACACCATGAATTTGTTGTCGAGGAAACCCTAGCCCAGTAAAAATTTGGTGGGGATGGTACCCACAAATATGCACTAAAAGTATACTGTCCCTATTAGGAGACCTATCCCTATTGGTAGCTGATTATTACATTAGTATATTTCCTTTTTAGAGGAATACAAAACCATGTTAAAGGTATACTGATCTCACTTCTCATACAATCAGAAATGAGATTTTGTTATAATGCTTTATTAAGAATGAACAATACAAGCATATTATATGCTTAGGTAGTTCCAGTTGTAGTTCACATTACCATATGACTGATTTTGAAATCACAATGCATCCATCCAACTCTTTGCATCCATACCAATCTATCACACATTCATCACATCCATCGCTTCTCAAAAAGCTCTTCCTATATATAGATTGTTACATATCCAATCAGATTCTAATTACATCACAAAATAGAATTAATAATTATGAAAAAATAAATTACCAAGTAGGTGATCATACACTATCAAAACATAGGTAATCCACAATCCAAATCCAACATAGCACATTTGGACTTCACAATATACTCCCTAAATCATCACAACTGTTCATATGACCTACATCACTATTTCTCTAGCTTCTCATGTCTTCATCATACTGTAACTTACTGTGATCAAATCCAAAACATAAGAGATCTTGATTGAAGGGAACACATATCCCAAAATAGCTTCTCCTAAGATCGCATGTCTTTATTCACCATATATTGTCTTCGCTGAACAAAACTGTACTCCTGTACCCTGTAACTCAGCTTCCTGAACTTAGTCATTTTGTAATCCTTAATTCCAAAACTATGTTTCACACCATGCGATCATTCATAACAGATGTGTTTCCATAAATGACAACCCTCAAGTGTTCCAGAACACTCCTGAATGAACCACTTGCTAACACTATCCCCCTTTTTTAACAAAAGTGCCAGAAGTAAATTTTTTAACTAAAAATATGTTTATACCTCTATTGTATGCTTGAAAGTATAGTCTCCCATGTTTCTCAGAGATTCTGAAGTATAACAATGTATTTTTTAATATATGTAGATAAGCTAACTATGGTGTCTAGTGAACTTATATCTAGAAAAATTTCTAGTTCTTTGGATTTCTTCAAGTGTATCTGCATTGATTGGATATGGGGAATTAACAGTGCTTGCAATTCAAACAGTTCCAATCTTAGTTTTTCCTCCTCTTGTCTTAATGAAAGTTGAACTCTGATGAGTTCTTGTATCTTTGAGTAGTAAGTCTGGAATGCTCTAGGTAATGCAAAGGTGACAACAAGAAGTGTGGTATTAGACCTTTGTCCTTCCCAATCCACCCAACCCAACTTATTTCATCCTTGGCTCTTGGATCCTCTTAGACACAATGTCTTCCACCTATCCAAGGTGATAGGATCCTTTACTGACCCTTCTCAGATGAGCATTCTTCAAATCAAAATCTTGTAATTTTGTGTTTTAGGGAAACTAGCCCTATTCCAAACCACAATATAGAAACCTTCACCAGTAGTTTCACTCAACTCAACTAATGGATGGGAAACCTTACTTATGTTGTAAGCATAGGGAATCAACCCTCAAACTAACCCTCCAACTCGTAAAATCTACCAAACACTAACTATCCTAGAATTCCTTGTTGGTCTATCTAGGTGGTTTTTAGGACATAAATTTTTTTCCTGATCACCTTTAAGAAAAATAAGGGTAGATTCAGATACCCTTTTGGAAGTTATAATGAGCCCCAAAGCCTTAGGTTCCAACTACAGTCTAACAACACCTAACTCTTACAAAGTTCGTAGACCTAATTGGCCAAATTAGGCTTGGATATCAAAGAAAATGCTAAGAAATAGGTGCATGGAATTTGTGCAGGGCTTCATACCTTCTCACATAACGCCCAAAAAATTTAATCCACCTTTAGTTCACTCAATCAATTCAATTCTTCAATATAACAACTCATTTACATTCATTCATGGCTAAATACATTGGGATATTTAGCCTAGGGCTTGATGCATGAATGCCTTTCCCTTAGAGACACATTATGAGCTTTAGGAATCCATAAATAAATCGTCTTAACTTGTATTTTCCAAAAGGGTGAAGAATTTCACCAGTTCAAATGCAAGTTAGGACTTCATTTGTGAAACAGGCTCCTAATAAGTCTCTTCCTAGACTATTTCTAGAAAACTGATTCAAAAACACCTCAAACCAAAATTAATTGATCTCAAACAAACAAAAATATTAAACTAACACAAAGGAACTTAAAAACATGAACTTTATTTTCAAGGATGACATCATACACGACCGTACAACTCATAAATGCTTAGAAAAACCCTTCATCTTCCATTCAAATTGTATCATAACTTCAACACTAAAATTCTAACCACTTAGGTTCAAAGTAATGACTTAAAAAAACTTCATATGTGAAGTCAAATCGATCCAAACCCCTTGGTGACTATTGGAATTATTTCTTTCAACTCTCGAGCAACATTTTTGGAGTTGCGTGAGCAACATTTACATCTTTTGCAACATTTTGCAACATTTTGTCTTTTTGCAACTTTTGGACTTCTGAATGGATTCTAACCTATCAAACCATCATAAAATGATCAAAATTACATGAATCAAATGAATTCAACACTAATAACTCATAAAAACATAAAATCACACCTAAAGCCACTTATAGCTAAAACTAATGATCCTAATGGACTAAGGCATCTTTAGGCTTATAAGAATACCTAAGAGATCCTTGACCAAACAGTGGATCCAAAATCAAAATAGGATGATCTTCTAAGATCCATCTAGTTATTAAAAACAAAAAGAAAGAAATCAGAGACAGTCATGGGTGCACTACACCATACTCCCCAAGACAAAAAGAACTCAAGTCCCTTGAGTTGGGTGATCTTCTAAGTATAAACTGGTCTGCTTGATAGCTTCAGGGGTCCTCCAAGTAGCATCTTCCAACAAATGGTGTTTCCATTTGACTAGATATTCATAGTATGTAGACCTCCTGGTTTGTTTGCCTATCATTTTGTCCACAATGTTTTCAATTTCTTGTAATGGTGGTTGAGGTAGTTCTTGTAGCTCCTTGTCCTGTTGAACATCTTGAGCACCTGCAGTGGAGACATCAGTAACAATACCTTTGTATGCATATATGTCAACTACATTGAATATTGGAGATAAACCAATAGTGGAAGGTAATTCAATTCTATATGCATTTTTGCAAGATTTCTTCAAGATTATGAAGGGGCCAATCTTTTTCATCATCAACTGGTGTACTTTTCTTTGGGTAATATTTATTTCTTCAGGTAAACCATAACCATGTCTCCAACCTTGAATTGGACATCTCTCCTCTTGATATCTGCTGCTTGTTTATATTTCTCAAAGGTTTGTTGTAATCTTTCCTTGACTTGTTGGTGAATGTTCTTAATTGCCTCCACAAAACCATTAGCTTGCACACTTCTTTGACCAAAATTCTGAATTTTTATTAACTCCAATAAACCCCTAGGATGTGATCCATAGATAATTTGGAAAGGAATGAGTCCCGAACATCTGTTGACAAAATTATTATAGTAGAACTCTGCTTGTGGAAGGATTGAATCCCATGCTACTCCATACTCCTTTGTTAGACATCTTAGTAAATTTCCCAAAGATCTATTTATGACTTCAGTCTGTCCATCTGATTGAGGGTTGTAAGTAGATGACATGGATAAGTTTTTTCCAAGTCTCTTCCATAGGGTATGCTAAAAATACCCCAAAAACTTTGGGTCTCTGTCTGAAACAATTATGAGAGGTAAGCCATGGAGTCTTACAATTTCCTTGAATAATAGCCTTGCAATGCTGGAGGCATGATGTGTAGTCTTACAAGGTAAGAAGTGTCCCATTTTGGATAATCTATCTACAACCACATAAACACTATCATATCCTACTTTTGTCCTTGGAAGACCCAATACAAAATCCATGCTAATGGAGTCCCATGGTTTACTAGGGATGGGTAATGGTGTGTATAAGCTTGCATTGGAACTTGTGCCTTTGGATTTTTGACAAACTGAAAAACACTCTACAAACCTCCTTATCTCAGACTACATCTTGGGCTAGAAATAGAACCTTCTTACCAATTCAAGTGTCTTTTCCAGACCAAAGTGGCCTAATAGACATACACAATGCTTCTCTTTTATAATTTTCTCTCTCATGGAGAAATCATGGATACATAGTTGACTCCCTTTAAAACAAAAGTCCTTCTTGAATCATGTATTCTGCAAATTCAGTATGATATCTATCTCCTAGTTTTAAGAAAAAATTATAAATTTCTTTGAAGTCTTTATCGTTGGGATACACATCCTTGAGGACAGAGATACCTACACTTTCCAAAGTGATTTATTGTATAGCCAAATTCCTCCTACTCAATGCATCAACTACCTTGTTAGCTACTCCTTTCTTATGCTTTATGGTGAAAGTGAATGCTTTAAAGTACTCCATCCACTTGAGGTGCATATGGTTTAGTTTATCCTTCCTGTTAAGAAAAACCAATGCATGATTGTCAGTATATACAATAAATTCTTTTGGAAATAAGTAATGACTTTATCAATGATTGGACCAGAGCATACATCTCCTAATCATATATAGAGTACTTCTTCTTAGCTTAATTAATCTTTTCATTTAAGAATTCCACATGTCACCCTCCTTGACTGAGAACACCCCCAATAGCTCTCTTACTAGCATCACATTCAATGGTGAACACCTTGTGAAAATTAGGGAGTGTTAAGATAGGTTGTTGAGAGACTCTTGTCTTCAAATATTCAAAGGACTTGTCTACAACATCAGTCCATAAAAACTTGCATTTCCTTCCCCCTTTGATAGTATCTATCATTGGTGCACTCACCCCACTGAAATTCTTGACAAATTTCCTATAGAAGCTAGCAAGCCCATGAAAGCTCTTTACTTCACTAAAATATTTTGGAGTGGGCCAGTTCAATATGGCTTCAACCTTGAAAGGATCCATTTTCAAATCACCATTGGAGATGACAAAACCAAGAAATATCAATTCTTCTTTCATAAACACACATTCGTCTAAATTTATTCTCAACTGTTCCTCATGTAATATTTTCATTACCATGTCTAGATGCATCAAATTCTCATCCTTATCTTTGCTAAAGATCGATATGTCATCTAAGTAAACAAAAAAAAAATCATTTATGAAAGGCTTAAGGACTTCATCAATCAATCTCATAAAGGTGCTAGGAGAATTTGAGAGACCAAAGGAAATAAATACCCATTCATACAATCCCTCATTAGTTTTAAAGGCTGTCTTCCACTCATCCCCTTCTTTCATCCTAATTTGATGATACCCACTCTTTAAGTCAATTTTGAGTAGTATTTTGCTCCTCCAAGACAGTCCATAAGATCTTCTACCCTTAGCATAGGAAACCTTAATATGATGGTTATCCTATTGTTGGCTCTAGAGTTAGTAAAAAAACTCCATGTACCCTCTTTTTTAGGTGCTAGGACTGCAGGGACTACACAAGGGCTTATGCTCTTCCTAATGAGGCCTTTCTCCATCAATTCTTGAACCTGTCTTGCAACTTCTGCATTTTGGTCAGGGGTCAGTTTATAAGCAGCCTTATTGGGTAAGGTAGAACTAGGAATGAGGTCTATGAAATGACTAATATCCCTCTGTGGTGGAAAAACATCAGTACTTTTATCTACAACTATGCCTTTGTATTTGTTCAACAAATCTTGCACTTCCTTGGGGCCAAAATTTCTCTGAGGTTCCTGGCCTTTTGGTGTTTCCTTAGGCTTTGTTTTTGGCTTTAATATGATGGAAAAACAAGGTGTTCCTCTTTCCTTAAGGACTTTCAAAAATTATCTCTCCTACTAAGGTAACACTATTTGTTAAGGCTCTATCTTTATCAGAATCAGGGAGAGGTGTCATAGTGTAGCTAATCCTATTCTTGGTCAAAGTATACACATTTTTCTTGCCTCCATGTTAGGAATAAACATCATATTTCCAAGGTCTTCCTAGGAGAAGGTGAAATGCATTCATATTCACAACTTCACACAATAATTTATCTTTGTATTCTCCTAGTTGAAATTCTACCCAACATTGCTCATCTACCAAAGTTTGTTGATCTTTATTGAGCCAAGATACATTATAAGGGCTTGGGTGGGGTATCTTCTTTAAACTAATATTATCTATCATTTAATTAGAAACTAGATTCTCTGTAGAACCAGAATCAACAATAACTTTGCAAATTTTACCAAGTACCTTGTAATGATTTATGAATAGACTCTTCATTTGTGGGGGCTCCTTGGGAGTTGGCATCGTCAAGAGTGTCCTATTGAACATGATACACTCTCCTTATTTAGGGTCTATAGGAAAGGATGTAGTAGTATGACAGGAAGTCATGCTTTGACAGTCCTCATCTTGGGTGAGTTTCACTCTCCTATCTCCTCTTGGTGTACTGAGACTTGTACTGGCCTTGTTTGGGCATTTGAAAGATCGGTGACCAATCTAGTTACAGGAGAAACACTTGCCAATAAAAATAGTGGTATTTCTACCTTTTGATCTTCCTCTATTGCTTCCTCTACCTCCTTTGAAATTAACTCTATGATTCTTCTCTCTGTCATACTCTTGGTGACTAGATTCTCCCTATGGTCTTGGATTTGATCCTCTTCCTTGAAACCTTCATCTTCCTCTGAAACCATTTCCTCTTCCTCTACTATTATTCTCTCCTATCCTCTTTTGTTTTTCTTCAATCTTCATAGCCATCTGATAGCATTGGTATACAGATTGAGGAAAAAATAAACTTAGTTCATCCTAAATACTGTACTTAAGCCCATTCATGTATCTAGCAAGATTTTGTTTCTCACTTTTATGGGTCTTTGTCTTCATTGTGATCTTGCAAAATTCATCAGTGTAAGATCCCATATCAAGATCTTTTTGCTTCAGATTTTGTAACTTCTTGTGCAAAGTTAATTTATAGTCTTTAGGAACAAATTGTTTTTTGATTTCCCTTAGCATCTTCTTCCATGTGGTTAAGGGGTCTTTCTCATTCTCTACCATTTCCCTTTGTAGGAAATTCCACCAACTTAGTGCAGGTACTTTCATTTTTGACTTGGAAATATTGGTTCTCTGTGAGATAGGGGTATCCTCACACATAAAATAATTTTCTATGGCTTCTACCCAATCCATAAATTCCTCAGGGTCCATCTTTCCCACAAACATTGGTTGGTCTAGTTCGTTATCTCTCCTACCCACTCTCTCCAAAGCTTCTAATATTATTTTCTCTTCTGGTACCCTTTTCCTCCCTACTTCAGTTTCTTCTTCTTCTTCTTGGTCTGAATTTGAATCATCGCCAGTAGTTATACTTGTCTGAGAACTCTTCAATTTTTCTATCTCTGCATCCATCTTCTTTTTCTTAGCTTCTTGTCCCCTCACAATATTGGCTAACTCCATATTTGTGATCCTAAAAGGGATCTCTTTTTCAATCTCATCAACTTTCTCTATCATTTTTGTTCCCAAGAGCTTTTATAAGCTCTGATACCACCCAATGCAGAGGTGAAAAAAAGAAGTGTGGTATTGGTCCTTTCTCCTACCCAATCCACCCAACACAACTTATTTCATCCTTGGCTCCTGGATCCTCTTAGACACAATGTCTTCCACCTATCCAAGGTGATAGAATCCTTTACTAACCCTTCTCAGATGAGTATTCTTAAAATTAAAATCTTGCAATTTTGTGTTTTAGGGACACTATCCCTATTCCAAACCACAATCTAGAAACCTTCACCAGTGGTTTCACAAAACTCAGCTAATGGATGTGATACCTTAATTATGATGTAAGGATAGGGACTCAAGCCTCAAACTGATCCTCCATCCTAGAATTCCTTATAGGTCTATCTAGGTGGGTTTTAGGACATAAATTTTCCTATCAACTTTAAGAAAAATAAGGGTAGATTCAAATACCCTTTTAGAAGTTATAATGATCCCCAAATCCTTAGGTTCCAAATCCACTCCAGAAACACCTAACTCTTACAAAGTTTGTAGACCTAATTGGCCAAATTAGGCTTGGATATCAAAGAAAGTGCTAAGAAATGGGTGTAGGGATTCAAAAATTATCAAGTAACTCCAAAAAAATTGAATCCACCTTCAGTTCACTCGACCAATTAAATTCTTCAACATAACAACTCATTTACATTCATTCCTGGATGAATACATTGGGATATTCACCCTAGGGTTTGACGCATGAATGCCTTGCCTTTCGAGCCATATTCTAAGCTTTAGGAATCCATAAATAATCCTCATAACTTGAATTTTCTAGAAGGGTGAATACTTTCACCGGTTCAAATGCAATTTAGGACTTCATTTGTGAAACAGGCTCCTAATAGGTCTCTTCCTAGACTGTTTCTAGAAAACTGATTCAAAAACACCTCAAACCAAAATTAATTGATATAAAAAAAACAAACATGTTAAAATAACACAAAGGAACTTAAAAAAATGAACTTTATTTTCAATGATGATATCAAACACGGTCGTACAACTCATAAATGCTTAGAAAAACCCTTCATCTTCCATTCAAATTCCGTCAGAACTTCAACATTGAACTTCACACCACTTAGGTTAGAAGTAATGAATTAAAAAAACTTCATATGTGAAGTCAAATGGATCCAAATCCATTGGTTAATGTTGGACTTCTTTCTTGCAACCATCGAACAACATTTTTGGAGTTACATGAGCAACATTTACATCTTTTGTAATATTTTGCAACTTTTTGTCTTTTTGCAACTTTTGGACTTCTGAATGGATTCTAACCTATCAAACCATCATAACATGATAAAAATGACATGAATCACATCAATTCAACCAAATAGTGGATCTAAAATCAAAATAGGATGATCTACTAAGATCCATCTAGTTCTTACAAACACAAAGCAAGAAATCAGAGACAGTCATGGGTGCACTGCACCACCAGGCTTGGTAGATAGTTGCTTAAGCTACTCATTCAGTTCTTTCTCAATATATGCTTCCTTCTTCTTGATTTCAATAGTAAAGTTTGAAACAATATAAATTTTTTGAAACAATGAAATGATGGATGTCAGTTGTTTTCCAACTTCAGAACATAACTCAGAAAGAGTTACCTTCTCTATGTCAATATCTTTCAGTAAATCTTCCATCAATTTCTTCTCCACTCTCTCCTTATAAATATTCAACATATAATTTTTCATATCATTTTTTGGTTCTTTGATTCCTACTACATTTCACTTTTAGTATTTGTTGTCTTCTATATATTCTGATTTGTTGCTGTGTTAGTAACTTGCTTTTGACCATCAGTGTCAGTTGGGGGTACCAAATCAGCGTTCTTTCCTTATTCTATCTTGGTGGCCTTGGGCTGTCCATCCTTATCCTTATTTGTATCAACTGGTGTCTTGGTTTTCATGTTCGGTGTATTTAGTAAAAACTTAGTATTAATAGTATCATCAATTATGTAGCTTTGTACTTGTGTCATGATTGGATCTTTTCTCAGCAAAGGTGCATTATCAATATCCATACACTCGGTATCCTTCATTTGTGTATCCATGACATCTTCATCTTTTGATAAATATTTTGTAGGATCTTCTTCCTAAAGTATATCTTTAATGATAACCTTTGCATTGTCAGTAGTTAGATGAATAGGATCTATTTGATCCGTGCTTCCCTTTATTTTTTTAGCAATGGTTGCTTCTTGTTCCTTCTCTACTTCATGACACTCAGTGTCATCTATATGAAATATATCCTTCCATTTTGCAGCCGCATCCTTCTCCACTGATTATATGTCTCCATTCATTATGGTAAGGGCTCTCCCCTTGACTAGAAATTTATTTGAATGCTCCTTTAATGCTTCAAGAATCTCAGATGATGCAAGGTCAGGAATAGTGTGTACAAGAGATCTCTCTCATTTCCTTTTATGCATTTAGTGCATACTTCAATCTTGCATCTATCTTGTTGTATATTTCCTCTGGTAGGTTTTCTGTGTTGGTTATATTCCTTGTTTTGAAAGTTTACCCTGAAAATTCTTGAGGTCTCTAATTTTCTTGTGCCCAGAAGGTAAAGAGCTATGGTTGAAATCATTTACATATCTCTGCAATTCATGTTTTTGTCCAAAACCTAGTTTGAAATGTCAAAAACCCTAAGAAAAAGTTTAAATTTGTCCGGAAATGTAGAAAAACCCTAAATGCTTAGTCCAGGTTCTATTTTTGTGTTACCTTTTTCATATTTTAAGTCAGAACTTATTTGCATGTGTTTATTATCCTGTTGCTAAGTTTCATTAGAAAAAAAGAATATTTCTTATGGTCTCGAGACTTAGCGGAAGGATTTGGTCGCGTTGTCTCTTAATGAAATGGAATATGCCAAAATGGATATGAGACTTAATGTGGACCATTCATCTAAAAAAAGATCCAACGACAGTCAATTTATCTCTTAATAGAAGCGGGATTGGTTATTTCATTTGGCGACTTTGAGTTTACTCAGTCATGTTGTCTCTTAATAAACCCATGATTATAAGTTAACTTCATCAGTTAAGACAAACAATGTAGTCAAGAAGTCTCATGATTATAAATATGGTTCATAAATTATCAAGCGACGTGGAGAAACAATGGTCGCTAGGTCTCTAGATAAACTTGTGGTTTTGCTATGAGTTTGAGTAAAGGTGCTGTCGTGTAGTCTCATGAGAAATGGTGAGTTAAGTTGAACTTTAAGAGACACGATGACAACCATCCGATGAAGAAAAATCTAACGGTGGTCATGAGGTCGCTTGATAAAGTTGAAAATTTAGACATAATCAAGTGATTAAGAGACAAAAGGGAAAAGTATGACATGTGTCTGGTTGTCACAAAGTCTCATGAACATTAGGTTTTGTATTAAGGATTAAGAGACTTTGCGAAAACCATTGGATACAAAGAAAAAGGAAATCAATGGTGGTCACATTGTCTATAGATGCAGATTAATGAGAAAAATTAATCATGTGATTTAAAGACTAATGTGTTTAGTTGCGGGGTCGCTTGATCAAACAGAGGTTAATAAATTTATCCAGCGACATAGAAAAACAATAGTCGCTGAGTCTCTTTATATAACCAAAGGTAAAAGACAAGTTAAGAAAAGTGCTTTGTCATGAGGTCTCCATAAAATGAAAGGTTAATTTAGTATATCATGAGACATCATGACAAACGTGGATCAAAAAGTTAATCTGACAGGAGTCGCTGAGTCTCTTGAAGGAACTGCAGTTAGTAAAAACATTAAGCGATAAGGAGATTATTTAGTCACCGAGTCGCTAGAAATGAATCAGAGTTAGAATGGAATTTTCAGCCGTGCCATTATGAATAAGTTGTTAACCACTCAGATTTTAAGGATTTTGACAGATGGAAAAATAGTCATAGTATGAGTCAATGCAGCCAATCAGATGTGATTTCGATTATATTTTGAATTTTATAGGGTTTTTTATTTAAAATCACTCATCAAGAATTGATTGTCTGACAGTATGAATGCCACAACTAATGCCAGAAATTGATGTCGCAGTATGTGAAGCTCATATTGAAGTTATGGAATTACCAGTTAGAAGTGAAAATCCACATTCAATTGGTAATTATAAGTATACTCGTCCATTATATTTTCATTTGACCAAGCTTTTATTTCTCAGAGCGAAGAATTTATAGAGTTTTAGTGTGCTTGAGAGAAATTGATATTTCTAGTAGCAAGTTATTCTGAGGGTGATTATTTGATTTGTAATTTAGTAAAGGTTGCAGTTGACAGTGTTCCAGAGTTTAGAATTACAAAATTTTAGCATAATTTATAGTTGTGGTGAGGGTTTGATAATATTTGTTTCAATATCGGTATCTAGCATTGTAATAAGAACAGAACAAGAGTATGAGTCAGGCCCAGAGTATGGTGTCTACCAGTGGGAGAAATGAAGATGTTGAGGACAATTCAAAAGGAAAGAGAAACTTCTCAAATGAATTCCTCACTCTGCTTCCTGGTTCTAGTCAAAATTGAAAGGTTAGTGCAGATGTTTTCATTGATGATATGTCATTTGTTAGAGATGCTAAAACACCAGGGTTGTCAGGATATTAAATTTTTAATTACTTTTATAACAATAGTGATGGATCCATGCCTGTCTTGAATCCTTGGACCTGTGGTTTGGCTAGATTATTAGTTCCTGATGTCTTTGTTGATGTAGACTTCATATTAGAACTGGCTAGTAGATATGACCCTTTGATAAAAACCATTAAGAGGGATGATGGAAAGCCTCTACTCACCTTGGATAGGAATACCTTTATGAAAGCCTTCAATGTGTATTACCCAATGGCTAATGAGATAAATTTGAAGAGTTTGGAAAATAGATATACCAGGGAGTCTAGTATTGTTGCTAAATTGATAAGGGAGCATCATGTCCCTAAGAAAATGAAGGCCTACATAACCCCTATGGTAGGAAAGACCCCATACTTCTTTAAGGATCTAAAATTTTACATGAAATACATCGCATACACACTATGTAGAGTGCTTGGAAAAGATGTTGGAGCAGAAATAATTACTTCTGATATTTTGATGATGGTGTTAGATATGCAGAATCTTCACACCACTTCAAATTATGACTATATTCAATATATTATTGATCAAATGCACCAGGGATTTATTGACATACAAGCTAAGAAGGATCATCCAAAATTCATGCATTATTCAATACTTATGCATATGATTCTTTATTACAACTTCCCAGTTTTGGACTGCCAATCACTACAACCATAGAGATTTCAACATAATCAACCCAACCCTATTCAGTTTTGGACTATAGTGTGGAATTACACATCTAGAAAACAAGATTTTTGTGCTTTTGAGAATTGGATAATATATCCATTGCTTAAGTGCTTAGGATTTGATAAGCCTAGATTGCCCACTAGGGTAATTCAATTGTTGAGGCCCTGTCAGTATTTGGAAAAATGGTCAGGAGATCATAATTGGGGTGATTTCTGCTATGAACAAAATTTTACCCTCATAAGGGTTTATGGTTGCCCTTACCCTCCACATATTTTTTAATTTCATGTGCCACCTAGGATAGCTTCCATGGATTTCATTTGGCAGCTCATTTTAATAGATAAAGAGCACCTTGCTCCACACAGAAAGGGAACTTTCACCCCTAGACAGTTCAAGGTTTACAATTTTATAGTTGGAAAAGGAGCCCTAGATAAGGTGAATGCATGGTTGAATCACTATAGAATGAATGTAGCCCTACATAGACATATTGACATAGAGGGGTTCATTTTGAGTGTGAGGAAGTTGCTTACACCCACCATCCCTTACACAAAAATACATGAAGAATGTATGGAAGAAGATATGATCAAAAATATCTTAGAGGATGAGGAGGTGAGTAAAAGAGCAACTAAATTTAATGAGCTCATGGATTTGGAGAGACAGGTGAGGAGAAAGGGAATGAGTTTTTAAGGGTTCTACCCTAATTTTCCTTATATCAAAAGGCTAGATGCAATGATTGACCATCACACACTCTTGTGTAATCAGTTGGAGGATGCACTAGTAGTGCCAGAGAAAGGTCACAAAGATCATTCAAAATCTGAATATGATGATGAAAGTGACCAAGGTTACCCTTCACCTTCTGCCAATCCAGAATATCAGGCAATTGCATATGGTCATCCAGATGAAGGGGAAAATATCATTGACCTAACAAAGGTCCTAGAGAAGGAAGTAACAGATGAGCCCCCTCTTAAAAAACAAAATATAGAAGTAGGTGGGCCTTCTAAGAAAAGGAGAATTGATAAAATTAGAGCCCTAATAACTAGGAATAGACCCTATGATCATCAACTGAGAAAGAAAATTAGGGCTGGGAAGAAATTACAGAAAGATGTTGATGAAGAGGAAGAATTACCCCTTAGATCATGTATTGATGAAATACTGTTGTATCAGGAGGAGTTCCTCAAAGATGATAATTTCATAAAAAATAGGGAATTCAAAGATTTTATTATTTGGAATAAGCAGCAGAAAGTTGTGAAGCAGTTGCAACTGGCAGGAGGTGATCCAGTAACTAAGGAAGCCTTACAGACATTGTAGGAATATGATCCTGAATTTGAAGAAATAACACCAGAGTAGGTCAGAGAACTGGTTAAAGCCAGTAGTATATTGCTTGTGGAAGGCTAGGACTTGTCCTCAACCTTTATCATAGATCAAATTAGAAGACATCCTGACATTAAATTGTCATAAGAGACTCAGGTTGGAAATATGATGAGAGGGTTTGGCTATAACCCCAAATCCCAAGCACTTGCAATGTGGAGCTTAGCTCCTAAAGATCAGAAGCCATCTATTCTTCATATTCAGGAGAAGATGGAGCGAAACAAAATTATTTGGACACTTGACAACACAGGGGACTTGGAGATAGCCCAAGTAATGACTCATTTTTCTCACTTGAATGAGGCAAAAACAACTCAGCTATCAGACAAATTACAAAAGCTCACTAGCGACACTAGTGATATTATCAAAGATAGGGAGTTATCCCTAATAAAAATCAAGGAAAAGGATAAGCTTATAGATGATCTTACCAAATAGTTAATGGAAATAACAAAGCCTACCCCTGTGGAGCCCAAAGAGGTTATGGATGCTGAAATCCAAACTAAAGATACATGGGATACATTGGTGTAAGTAGGGCAGGGGGTCATTGAGCATAATGGTGTAATTTTGGGAGCATTGGTATCAATTTTGCAGCATAGAATTAATACTATTAAGGAGAAGATAGATGTAGCATATGGTAGGTTGCTAGGCCTACAAATAGAAGTGACAAGTTTTTTGACAATTTTGAACCCCTACTATGCAAATTGGTCTGGGAAGACATCACTTTTTGAGAGATTAGCATCAATTTATCCACTGAGATCAGATTTGCTTGAGATAGTAACTTTGGTAGGGACCAAGATAGAGTAAATTGGGGCTACCTTATCCTTTTTCAAAGGTAAAGAAAATCAAATTGAGGCAAAATTAAAGATGTTTGGGTTGGGTTATAGTAGGTTTGTTCCCCCAATAAGAGCAAAGGATGATCAAACTAAGCCATTAGGGTTATGGTTATAAGATTTTGACAATATACTCCCAAATAAAGACATTTATGTATCAGATAAGGGAGAATTGGATATGGAAAGGTTCAATGCACTTTTGGATGAGGCATATAAAGCAGAATCAGATTGCAATAAATTCATATATGATGTTAAGAGCATAACATATGTTAGATGGGAGAGGCAAAAGACTCAGTTGGAGAATATTCAAAATTTTGAATGGCCAAAAGAGGAGGACGTGACTGCCTGGGACATTTTGACAAAGCCCAAAAAGAAGAAGCCAATGACAGTAGATTTGGATATCATTGATGAAGAATAAAGGAATGTCAGAACACCTTGTACAAATTTCTTGGAAGACAAGCAGGTTAGTCATCACCAAAGTCAAATTAGGGACTATCCTCAACATACACAACCAAAGATGTCAAAGATCATATGAAGACAAAGGAGTAGATTAGATTTCATTCTCTATTTTTTCTTTCCACCGCTTGGTTTCTCTTGTCTTTTGTCTTATCTATATTTAGGGTTAGGTATCTAAAACCATCCAAAGCTTGTTGCATCCTTTCCTTAAAGGATTCCAAGATGGTTTAGATATATATATGGATTAATTTTGTAAAAAAAGAGAGATGAAATATAATTACAATCTAGACTACAAAATTTTGTCTGAGTTTTTGAGCTTTTAGTCTCTATATGTATTGAAGCAGGACTTTATAAATAAAATACAGTGTAAATCTTATTCCATATTGTTGTTGTCTCTTTACTTGTTGTGTATGCTCTTTTATGTTTAATCTGTAAGGCATTTTTAAGCATATTAGTTACAAGGTATCTATCTAATTGCTTGCAAGTTTATTTCAAGGGAAGAACTAAGTTTTGTGAGTAGTTTCAGGGAGCATAACAACATTTGAGAATTTGATACAGTGGTGTGGAAGTGACATGGTAATTTTTAAGGCATCTTACTTGAGTTGCATATAGGTTGTAAGGCAATCTAAAGTATCTTTATTTACTTTTCTGTGGATTTGCATCTTTGACTCTGTAGCCCAAGGATAGGCACTGGTCTAGAATTTGTCAAGT
>MU225865.1:1617383-1629786 GCA_018584345.1 Thuja plicata | reverse complement strand
TTCTAGAAGGCAATAGGTCGACTCTTCCAGACATGTAGGGTGAATGAATCGATATTCATTCCTGTATGCAGCTGAAGAATAATGACCATGTTGAAGTGTATGGCTAAATCAGAGGCCCACATTTAGCTATCACACCATCTTCGTGATTCTTTCTCCTCCATGTTTTGTTCATCTATTCTTTGATTTCTTCAATAGTAGATGGTGCACTCTTTTTAGATTCATCCTCGGTCAGTACATCTCCTTGGTATCTGCAATTGCTTGCAAGGTGTCCTACCCTATGACAATGGAAACATGCCATGCTAGGGTTCCTCCATGACCTTCTGTTAAACCTTTTGTGCATCAATATGCAGTTTGCAGCAATTTGTACATATCTTCCACAAGATAAGCATGAAATCCTTGTATTATAATCCCATGGTATAGATGTGCTTTCTTGGTTAGTATTTACATTGTCTTGCTTGGGAATCCAATTATCATTTCTTTTCTTTAATCTACACTATTTATTCTTGTGACCATGCTTATTGTAATTCTTGTAGTATCCATCAAACTTAGGTTTCCTTATGTTGTTAGCAAAAATGGTTCTACAATGAAAAGATTGATGTCCATACTTATTACATCTAAAACAATAACCATCAAATTTAGGTGTACTTGATACTTTACCTTTCCTACTTCTGTAGACATTAGCAGTGTGTCTAGTCTTCCCACAATAATTATATCTCAGATTATTTTGTTTCGGTGTGGGTGCAGTACCTTGATCTTTTTGTGCATTAGATAATTCTCCTTTCTCGTTAGTGTTGTTCTCATTGAATCCAATTCATGATTTGTCATTCAATTTCTTCTGATCCTTAACCTATTTGTCTAGTGATTTTATTACATCTTCATTTCTTCTCAGTATTTCATTTGCATCCTTCTCAACTTTCAATATTTTTTTCCATTCTTTCAATTTCAACTTTCAGTGCTTGATTCTCAAATTCCTTTTGGGTACAATCCTGATTTGCATTCAGAAGTTGGTTGGTCATATTGTAGTGAACTTGGGTCATCCTTAAGATTTCAATATCTTTCTCAGTTAACCTAATTTAAAATTGTCTCTTTTCATATTCTACAGTTCTCTTTCCATCATTATCTATTCTTTTATCTTTAATTAGTTTGGTCATTCTTAGGCTATTAACATCAAGATCTTTCTTCATCAAATCCAACAGCTCGGTAAGTGAGTCATTCTTTTCAAGTAGTTCTATTATAGCAGTCTCAGACTCATCCATCACACATCCTTTAGATGCAGTCTCAAGTGTATCAAATTTTTCTTGTGTAACCTTCAATTTGTCATACAATTTCCTTCTTATCCTTAGAGATTCTCAAGTTACTTTCTCAAATCCATGATTAACTCTCATACACTCTCCAACTCAAATTCAAGACCATCAATTTTATTAAACTATCTATAACCTTCCATGACTAAGATCATTAACTCTCAGGTGGTCAAACCTTTAACTCAAGAGTAAAATCTCTGATACTAATTGTTGGAATAACTTATGGAAAGTTGGGACTAAGAGGGGAGGGGTTAATTAGTACCAATAAAACTTTTAACCACAATTACTGATTATACCATATAGCACTGCTTGCTGATTATCGAGTTTATAACTTTGAAATAAAAGTAATGTAAGGCTTATAAAACCATAACAGAAAAACATTAAACAATTGAACTCATAACACAATGATTTTGGAAACACAAAAATCCTTGGTTAGAGGATAAAAACTGCACTGGGGATGACACCCACAACCTTAACTAACTCTAGTATAAAGGGTGCTTGATTAGAGCTACAAAGTTTAGCTATTTCTGATAGCTTACTTGGTTAAGAGTATATATAAGACTTGTTAGGTCTACCTAGTTAAAGGATTTTTACAAACTCTACACTTAGAGATGTACCCTATTAAAGGATCTATAATATAAGATTGGTTAAGATCTACCCTGTATTGGAATTTAAATCTCTCAATACAATAGTATAAATAACTTAACAACGGCTGTAAAATATGCATCAAATGTAAATTTTGTTCAGACTCTATGTGCTCTGATATGTGTTACCTAAATTCCCAAATTGTAACACTGTTCTATTCTTCTCTGCAACAGCTGAATTTATGCTTGGTGCTCTCTGCTCTGTTATCTGTTCTTCAAATAACTTATTTAACAATAATAACAATAACAACTCTGTGTTCTTCTTCTTTGCATATCCTATTGTGTCTCTTGTGTCTATCACACATATAGAATTCATCCAAGATATAGATGAGTTTTGTCTCTTAATGTTATGCCTTAGGTACGCTGTAAATTTCTCTTAACCATTAGATCTTCTTTCCAGCTCAGTGACCATGTCACTTTTACCTTGGTACTTGTTGTTTTTCTTTGAAATGAAAAACTTTCTTTTTGCCATTTAATCTCTGCCTTAGATCTTCACTTTGATTTATTTGAATCGTTGATCATGTAACAAACTGTTATAAATACTTGTATACATATAATTAATGATCAGAGAATCATTAAATATGATCTGATCACATTTTTATTTAACTGTCTAACTTGGTTAAATAACTCCACAATACTCGGTTAAATTTTCTTCATCACTCAGTGTATTATAAACTTGGTTTACTACATACGATTGGTGTAGTGTGTCACTCGGTAACTATATGTGCTCGATACTCTTTCAACTCTGTGCTTTACCAACTAGCTTTGTGTACATTACTGACTTGTCTTATCCTTTTCTTTCTCCATTTACCAATTGACTCTCCTTGAATCTATGACTTTGTCTAAACTAATAACAACAAAATATCTTGTAGATATAACACAAAGGTGGATCATCCTCCATTGTTCAATGAACTATGTGCGACATGTGGAGGATGATAAAGTGATAAGTGAACTAGAGGCAGAGACAACATATAAACTAGAATTTGATAACATCTATCACCACCTAAAGTGGAATTTCTCCTACACCATGTGTAACTAAATGTGAAAAATCCTAAGTTTCTAAAATGAAAACTACTATGTATTCATTATCCTAAGTAAGCTTAAGTAAAGTGTAATTACTTGAATGATTAATTACACCAATACCCCCCCTTAAGTGCAACTTAGGGGAATGCAAACTTAAGATAACAATGCGAAATAGGTCCTGACTAATAGGCCATGTTAGGTACCCATGTACAATATGAAAGGCAATGCAATCTCTCACAAACAAAGAAAGGGAGAAAACCGAATGGGACGAAATCCCACCCCCTCCCCAAAAGAGGTGAATACATAAAATAAATCTCAAAGAAGAATGAGAAGGACAAAACCCCATGTGAGGGAAAGTCCCCCCATAAGAGAGAAGAAGAAAGACTCAGTAGCCCTCCCTAAATGTAGAATTTACACCAATGGTAGATGCTGTAAGATGGATGTAAATGATGCTCCATGATTGATGAACAATGTTCCTCCCTATAGAAAAAAACAAAAACAAAGGTGAATGAGTAAACTCTCCCCAATCCTGAAAGGATTATGTAGGAAGAAACCTCAAGATGTATGGAGTCTCTAAAAACTTCTCAAGTTTCCCCACGTCGATGATAAAAGATGCCCCCTCCAAATAAAGTGCACTAGGCCGCAATGCCAAAAAAGACAAACTAGGATCTAATGATGATAAAAGTAGAACAATTTCCAAAGACTCAAATGTCTCCTTTGTTGATAAAGAGACCTCCTCCAAATGCTGGTTCAAAGTATCCACAATCATGTCAAACTATGATGGATGATCATGTAGAGAATCAGGAAGAGGGTCCAAGTTTTCTCTGACAAAAACTGAAGAAGGATCATCTCCATCAAAGAGAAGATGAATATCATCAATGATATCTCCAAAATCTGCAATGTAGGATTCTACAAAAAAACCTGCAATGTCTGTCAAGTAGTCATCCCATGGATCTATGTTTAGAAGACAATGCATATCCTACTACACTGAATCAAAAGAAGCCAAAACTGTAGAAATAAAAGCATCATCAAGAGAAACATTAGATATTATTTCTATAGGAGGAGATGGAATGGAAGGCTCAAGAACTTGATCATATTTGAGAATACCCAAGTTTAAGTAGCCAAAGTTCTCCTCAATGTCCAAATCCAAATTAGAAGTGTGACCATCATTTGAAGAATCATTTCCAACAATTGAAACAAAGTTTGCAAAGGAGTACAACCAAGATGCATGATCCACCACCCCAGTAGAAATGATAGCTCCACTTTCCAAGTCTCTAATGATAACTGAATCAAGTGTGAACTCCAAAATCTTCCTTGTCGCACCATGAGTGATTTGATAGATGGAAAAAAATATTATTGGTTAAGTGAGGTACACACAATGCATCATTGAAGGTGCCTGCCCCAATATCAATGGATCTTTTTCTAAACCACATTCATATATGTATGATTTACCATTAAAATCGGTGGCATGGGACAAGGCTCAATTAAAGAGAACATAAACTACCAAATGATGAGAAGCCCCTAAATCTACAAGCCGTCTCCCTTAATCATGACCTGTAGTAGCACACAGATCTTTTCCTTTGTTCTTAATTGTCCTAAAAAGATGACTCTTTACGTTATCAAATTTGGTTTGTTGTGAAGAATTTGATAAACCTCATAATTGTGTTGAAGACAAACTATTTTGATTCTTCTTAAGAAGATGCTTCAACTCATCAATTTGTTTGACATAACATTTGTGCTCATTATGCCCTGATTTCTTGTAAAATGCATAATTAAGCAACTCCTTAGATAATTTACCCTTAGGAGAGAATGAATAAGATTGTGCTTTATCATTTTGTGGCTTTGGCTTGGATGACTGCTAGTTCTATCATTTCCCTTGATTCCTTTTATTCCCTTTAAGAACCACCAAAGCACACAACTTAGATGAATTGAGAACCCTAATGACGATCAATTTATCTTGTTCAAGTATCAACATTTCTATGAGTGCATCAAATGATGGTGTAGTGTATGAATTAATAGTTAACCGTTGGGTTTGGAAACTAGAGACAAAGGCTGCATATTTTGGTGGAAGCTTGTCCAACAAATTAAAAATCAATTGTGCATCCTTTTTATCAATGCCAAAATTATTTATTCATGATATAAGATCCTTTTATTTTGTTACATAGTCTTGGATCTTGTCATATTTCTTAGGATTCTAAGCTTGTGAGATCATTCTGTAATCTATATTCTCTAACCTCATCAAGCTTGCCATACAAATTAGCAAGTTTGTCCCAAGCCTAACTGTCTTACACTCATCAATGTGAAAATTTAGATAAACTAAAATATAATTCCTCAATGTTCCAAGAGCCACAATATTTTTAGTTTTCCATTCAAATTGAGCATTTGGATCAACTTTAGAATCATATGGTGCGACAATAGTACCATCATTGTAATGAGTGAGTCATTTTTCCATTAGTTTCTCCAAGCAAGTATTTTCCATGATGAATAATTATATGGAGTTAAAGGAGAAAACTTTGGAGAACCCATAATGCAAATAAAAGAGAACAAAGAGAGGCACAATTACACAAGACACCTACAAAAATTCATTCAATCAAAGAAACCCCCCAAAAATGATGATGTTGGCACTTTATACTTAGTGCATGTACGATTTCCCACTTGCAAAACAAGGCAAAGTGGAATTTTTATTTCAATGATTACAACTACCTCAATCCTAGGCTATAATAGACTCAAATGAACAATACATAAGATACACAAAAGATCCAAGAAAATACAAGTGCCAAAATAGACCAAATGCTAAAAGTGATATGTCCACTAACAATGACTACAATTTGATAGAAAAAATGAGAAGTGGACAAAAAATTATGAACTTTAAAAAAAACAACATCTGGAAATGTGTCTGTATTAGCCTGAACGGAGCCTCAAAAGTTACAAAATCAAAGACTAGATAGGTACAATCATAAAAATTCCAATTTTATGGAAAATTTGTCCACTGAAATAAAAAAATATTTGCAGTAATGTGGAGAGTGCGGTATTCTACCACAAATCAAAAAGCACTGAATGAAAAAAGGAGCTTGAATTTCTGAGTTATGGGGTTTCAAAGTTTGCTTGCGAAATAAAAGATGCAAATGGAGATGGGTTATATATTTTAAAAAATGATGACATCAGTAGAATACTAGTCTATATTTGACTATGATTTGACTATCATAGACAACTAGAAACCCCATATCTGATGGTCAATCGATCGTCAATTTTAATGCTCTACTCGCCAAGTGTCAAAAAGTGTCTGGCCCACTCTACATATGTGGATGTTGATGAAAATCATGCTAAATAGGTGGAGGATGATGTGTTGATCCTACTAGCTTGCATTGTAGTCTCCTAAGATTCCATATGGCATAGGGAGAAAAGGACCTCAAAATGATTTAATTAGTCCCACATTGATGAAAAAAGGAAAATTTGGGTTTTTTAATATCTAAAAATATACTATTGACGTGCAGAGTGTTGATAAAAGTGCAATGTGTTCCTCCTCAAATTGTTGGTAATCTAGTCATCTTATGGCTTTCGGCTGCGATGGATTTTTTTTTTGGAATGGGGTCAAAGATTGCAAGGAGTATGCATGCAATTGCTGGGAAAAGACATTTTTTCTAGGAGTTGATGCACAAGCCAGAGGAAATTGGGAGGAACACATCGTTAGGAGCTAGTAGTGAATATTATGTAGGATCACATAGATTTGTTGGAACAGTGAGGAGGGTGTTTACCACGAGTTTGAGGAAAAAGGGCTTCCGAAGATAAATGCCATTCTGACGCCTATATTATAAAATTTTCCCTTGCAAAAATGATTACAGGGGGTTTGTAGACCCCAAATTTTTCAATAAAGAAGATATGAACTTGGAAAAATATTCTTAATCGTAGAAGAAAAAATAGATTTTTTTGTAAAGATTGTACCAACTTGTGTAGGTGGTTTTTATAACTTGTTTGTGCAAATTGTTTTTTTCCTTGGATTTAAATTTCACCCAATTTAAGTGAATTTATAGTCAAAATTTGTTGGAACAACCTCTTGGACACAATGGTAAGGTTAGAATTAGTATAGGGTGATCCTAAGAATTACTGGTCCTCATATCTTTGAGGGTGCCAACCAATAATGTTTGAGGATATCTCTAAGATGACTATGAAATGACACTCCTATGGATTTGATACCATTTAACAATTTTCCTATAGTAGCCCAAGATCTAGAGGCCAATAAATAGCAGAAAATAAAGAAAAAAATGGACAAGAAAAAATGACATCCTCATCAATAATGTAATAATTGAATTAACTATATTAATTACAAGAGATATGTACTATGAAGATGTGTCTTCTTATATAGGCAAGAAAATAAGAGAACATAATAACCAGGAGATAGTTATCACCCACATAAAGTGAAATCACATGTCCACCAAAGGTTTACTGTCCTCCATTGTGTAATGGAGTATGTGCAATATGTAGAGGATGATAAAGTGATAAGAGCGCTAAAAGTGGAGACAACACATAAAGTGGGATGTAATAACAACTATCACTATCTAAAGTGGAATTTCTCATACACCATGTGCAACTAAATGTGCAAAGTCTTAAGTATCAAAAATGCATCTTAGTACTTTGTATGCATTATCCTAATAAGTTTAATTAAAGTGTAATTAAATGAAAAATTAATTACACCAACATGCATATGATTCTAGTTTCCCAACTTGGTCTATAATATCTAAGTAAGTTGTTTCAATTGTTCATGAGTTTACCTTTTACTTTGTTACAATTGCACATATATTTGAAATAAACTCTTATGAACAAGATAAATTCCAAGATATCTAGTAATGACATCATGTTTTACCAAATTCCATTCACTAGGGATCTACATGGTGAGGATTAGGTTGTGCAATACGAAATTCAATCTTAAGTATGACCAGTTAGGGAAACTTCAAGATATTGAAGGTGTATTTCACTTATTCAACATTATTTTGAATGAACAAAAAACTATCATCCACAAATTAGGAGTTGAGGCTAGTAGAATTGTTAAGCATATAGATATCATGGATCAAGGAGTTGGAATGATCCTTTTGGAACAAGTATCCAAGAATATTAACAAGGGTAAAGATGAGAATCAAGGGATATCCTTGATAGATAGAATTTTGGAGGAGAAAAGAGGGAGAGATAACCATTAATAGCCAATTTGGATTAAAATTCATGAAGAGAATTTTTTTATGTTCATAGAAATTTACAAACACAACCATCACATCATCTTGAGAATTAAGGACCATCTACAGTGATTATAATTTGTCAAAGTCTAGCTTAATAGGAATCTTTCATAGTTTATTAGGTCAATTTCTTGGTCTTTTGGGACACAAGGTAATCCAATATGAATCTTCCACTAAGGAACCTTGTTTGTTTTGGTCTCACTATCTCTTGATTAACATGCTTTATTCTACAACCAACAACTTTTTCTATGATCTTGTATGAGGTATTGAGTAAATTTATGGAATGTGAACCAATAAAATTCTCTTTATTTTTACCTTTTAGAAGAAGTTTGATTGGACCTTGGTTAAGTTTAGTTCTTACAATATTAATTTTAGTGCCTTCAATGTAAGCATAGTAAATTCCTTCCTAGATGTGGGGACATAATAGACACCTAAAATTGATAAATATCACTTGGTCGATTCATTCCCATTATTAGTCTATTATAGTTATTTCTATTAATGAAATAATTTATACTAGTTTATTAATTATCTTCATTCTTCTATTTTATATCCTATCTCCCAAGGTAATTAATTTTATTAATTTTTCTCGTTCATTTATCGTTAACCCCATTCATCTATTGAATTAAAAAAATTCCATAATTTATTTAATTCAATCCATTTTTCCCTTTTCCTCCAAGTGGGATTACAATCAATTTTTAATTCCTCCCCTCTTTCTCTCTCCAAATGTCACATACTCCTACCCTTCTACTTGTCTCCTAATCCTCATCTAAACCATATCTCTAATCATTTTCACATTCCCTAATCCCAATAAGTGGAGTTGAGGAACATTTAAATCCCCACACAATCTCCCTCCACATCAAACACACTATTCTTGCTTCCACAAGTTTGGTGAAGTATTGAAAGAATCTACAATGGTACAAAAGGTACTTAGATCCCTTATAAAATATTAAAGTATCTTCTATTGAGTAAGATAGAGATCTAGATAATATTTTAATGGATCAATTGTATGGATTACTTGTCACTTTTGAGATGAGATAATATGATAAAGATGGTATTAGAGGTCTTGGTGAAGAACTGAAAGAATCTAAAGTAGTACAAAAGATACTTATATCCCTCCTAAAATATTACAGTTCTAAAGTATTTTCTATTGAGGAAGCTAGAGATCTAGATAAATTTTTAATGGATCAATTGTATGGAGCACTTGCTACTTTTGAGAAGACAAAATTTGATAAAGAAGGCACTAAAAGAAAAAAATCTTTCAAATTTAGCAAAAAGGAGAAGAATGTTTTATCTTACCTAAGAGATGAATCTAATGAGAAAGAAACAAACTTTGTAAGGAGACTGAAAAAGGGCACTGATAAATAAAAAGGTGATTTACCCTTCAAATGTTTTAATTGTAGAAAGCTTGGTCATTATTCTTATAAATGTCCCTTTAGCGAATCAGATAACGGTCAAAAGTCCTAAAGGGAAAAATTTCAAAAAATAGTATCTATGCCAAAAAGGATAGCTATTCATTAGAAGATGAGGAACCTAGCATAGATAATGATGATAGATAAGAATATCTTTTTATGGCCTTGAATATTGTAAATAATTTTATTGACCATAAAAATGTGTGAACACGACTGCTCCAAAAAACACCAATCCTACTAAGATGTCTTACACAGTAGAAACTGGTTATAAGACTGAAAATCTATGTTCACATATTTTCATGCAAAAGAGGAGACAAATTCTTGGGTAGTTGATAGTGGACATTCCGATCACATAACTCATGATAAGATGAAGTTAATCAATATTGTAAAGTGGGATGAAAGATTAGTTAAGTTTGTATATGATAATTTTGAAAGATTTTTTTGGAAAAAGGAACAATAAGTATTGATTGGGAGCATAAGATAGAAGATTTTTGATATGTCAAAGGTCTCAAGCACAATTTTATCAGTGTGACAAAATTACGTAGCAAAGGATAGTTGTGAAATAAAAAAAATGCTCTATAAAATTGGTGGAAAAAGGATCTAGGACTGTAATACCCACTCCTTAGTCTTCCTTTCTGTTTCAGTTTTCAAACTCTTTTAGACCTTAGTATGTATGTGTTAGTTATTTCAATTGATTTTGAGGATATTCATGTATTGCATTTCATAATATTATTGATCCATCGTTTAGTTGTATTATATCATTTATTTGCATGTGATTCATAGTTATTTCATGATGGTTATATATATGTTAGGAATTCATTCTAATTAAGGTTTTTTGACAATACTGACCCTATATCTGTATGTAGATGGATCATCGTTATGTCTTACATTACTGTTTGATGTGTTTCATATGGTATGAGATAGAGTCGTAGTTACTTGCTTCGGCGAGATCCACATGATAAACTAGTCTCAACTAGTATTTTCTATATTATATGTATACATATGTTCGTCTTATGATGACAGGTTTGCAGGTACCGGGCTACATATTCCCTGAATTGGCAGGAGTGAGTGCACCCTATCAAAATATCAATGGTAAGAGAGGGGAGATAGTATTCAGGCCTAAATCATTCCCTAAACCCTTATTTTGTCCTAGAAACATACAAGAATCTAACTGACTATCTTGTCTGAATTTGTCAAGTGACGTGGATTCATAAGCCTTTCTGTGTGTGCTTGCGTGTCTGTTTCACTTATTTTTTTGATTAGATGGTTTTTAGTTGATTTAATGATGCTTTTGGATTGATTTATTTAATGAATATTTATGGAAAATATTAATGTTAATTATTGTACCTTTAATAAGGTTAAAACATTGATATATGAAATATATGACTATTTAATAATTAAATATTAATTAAATGCCTATATTTAATTAATTGATTTAATTATTAAGTCTTGATTTAAATAATTAATATTTAACAAATATTAAATCCAATTAATTGTGCAAAGTTGAATTATTGAATATTACTTTAAGTTGCACGATTAATTGATTTATTTAAATAGAAATATTCTCATGCATTTTCAATTATGAGTTTGTTCTTATATTATAAAGTTGAGTTCACATGCTTTAAGTGAAAATTAAAAATAGAGAATTTCATTTAATTATTAATTAGATAATTAATATTCCCTTTAGGGTTTCACTTTTTGAAAACCTAATTACTTGGTTTTCTATATCCTTGGATTGAAAGCCATTTTGGAGGTTGTTCAATTTGGGGGAAGGATGAATAAGGTGATTAAGGATTTGTGAAAGCTTAGGAGGATTTTGGATTTATGCTTTGGATTTGGATTTGTTTCTTCTCATCAGTTACTAAGGTAGGATCTTGATTCTTGTTAATTCTAGCTTTTAGATCTCTGTCTTTTATGTATCTAAAATGCTAGGATCCTTTGTTTGAATCTTCCTTATTTTCTATCATGTGATTTGATTTCTAAAAATTGGGAAAATGTGTTTATGGATCAATTTTGTGGTTTCCTTCATGTTTGCATGTCAGATCTGTCTTTTTGGGCATAAGGGTTTCATTTTATTGTATGGGATGCAAAATGGGCATTAGGGTTTTCAATTGGAATGATTTAGTTTCAAAAATTGCCTAGGGTTTCAGATCTCTAGAAAATGTCCCGTTTGTGTGAGAATTTGTTATTGTTTGAAAATTTGGATTAAAATTTTGAATCTGTTGATGCTTTACCTTTCATGTCAAAATTGGGCGCATATCTGCATGGAAACAAAACAATTAGGGTTAATTTGCATGTTCAGAAAGAACTCTTCTTGAAAAAGAAATAAATTTTAACTTACAATTTTTTCATTGTTTACATCAAATTGCATATTTTGAATAAATCCTTATTTACTACCTTTAGGGCTTTTGGTTAAAAAAAATCCCTCTACTATCGAAAAAATATAGTTTAAACAATTTATTCTTGAAAAAGAAAGATTATTCTTATTATTATTATTGAGAAATAAAAAATTAAAAAAATGCATGCTGCTGTAAAATAAAATACAAACTGGTGTTTTTAATAAATAATATTAAAAAATAATAATAATAAACACTGCTTATTATGTTAGAAAGGGTTTTATTTAAAAATAAAATATAAATAAAACAAACCGGAAAAAGTTAAAAATAAAATAAAATAAAATTGAAAGTGAATGGGAGGTAGGGCCACCCAACCCCCAACCTCCCGTGGGGAGCCCACACAGTAGGCTGGGTGCGGCAGCCGTAACCCCTTCCTTAAAGGGGGGGGGGGGGGCGGGGGCCCAC
>MU225865.1:1574782-1607971 GCA_018584345.1 Thuja plicata | reverse complement strand
GCTATGGATCAATATTTGAGGCCTCATTCTTGAGCAACCTTGAATGGAATGATTCATAGAAGTGTGACAACATTTATGCACACAATGGGTACCAGAGTGACATTGATGTTAGTTTGGGCCTGGGAGCACATTGCAGTGTTCTGGCCTATGAGAGTTCGAGAGGTGCGACAGCCTAGAGAGCCCTATGCCTGCAGATATAGGCTACCCTTGAGATATACCTCCATCAGTTAGACTGGATATTGGCTGTGACTCTTAGATGAGGTTCAGGTTTTCTACTGGACCCCATATAGACTGTGCGAGCCATGTGGGACAATGGATTGGGTGACAAGAGCTAAGGATGGTTTTGAGGATTTTCTATACCTATCATAAATTCAGACTAATTACTTTCTACTAGGGAGGACCATCCTCCAGATAGAGAGGTATAGACCCTCGAGGGTTATGAGACAGTTTGGTATAGACCCTCATGTCACTAGGGAGGTAGGTACGTGGGGGAGATACATAGATGCTCTTACAGTGAGGGCATCTTGGAGGGACATAGTGCAAATTGAATTTGTGGTGCATCCTAACCTCACAGATGCAGGGATGACTCCAGAGTACACAGCATGGTGGGCTGCACACACACCATTGCACCTCATGGACCCAGCTTAGGTGGCTGCTCACAAGAAGCTGACAGTGAATATGGATGTAGATGATGGGTCTATGATAGGAGATGGCCCAAAGACCTTGGCAGTAGGTCAGAGGAGGAGACCACAAAGATATGTTAGACCTCGTATAGAGGCATAGGCAGGGGCTGGACCAGATCAGGGGCCACAAGGGCCCCCACTAGTACAGGGATAGGTATAGGCACCATAGGTGACACAATAGGTACAAGTATAGGTACCCCAGATGCCACCATAGGTGCAGGTGCCACAAGGGCCACCTGCAGGATATGTAACATAGGAGACTCATGATACTGTCATCGTAGAGCGAGACAGTCTGCAGACAGAGTGTGCATGACTGCGAGGTGTTCTAGGCATGGCCCAAGTGTCCGAGACTAGCCTACAGATAGAGATGACCCATATACAGGGTTTATTTGCTCTGAAGATGGCACGGGCAGACAGGGAAGAGGGTTCTTTGGATACCCTATAGGGCAGGGTTGACACATGAGATTTTTCCATAGTCAATTTGACATAGGATGCTATAGAGCTACGTACTGAGATAGGTACACTAACAGACCAGTTGGATACTCTGACCTTGTAGCTGGAGCAGGCCACAGAGTAGATCTTAGCATTGACCTCAGAGAGGGATGCAGCATAGCAACAGGCTGAGACATACAAAGCTAAGTGGGATATCACCAGATAGGCAACTATTGCAGGTGGGGCTGGGCAGGTTGTTGCCAAGGCATTTGTATCTCATAGAGATGCAAATAGGGCAGGCAGAGAGGCATCCCACTATCGAGCATTGTACCATCAGCTAGTTCCTGAGGGACAGAGGCGAGATTACTCAGAGAGGTCTCAATCTCAGAGTACAGTGTGGACCTCACCATCATAGGGATCTGTGGGTATGCTGCCACATCTGCCACCAGAGTAGGGAGGTGGATCCTCATAGCCACCGATATGATTCAGCAGAGGATCATGTGACACACATTTTTTCATTTTGAGATATACATGTATATTGGCACCAAGGTGCACGTGATGTATTTTATTGATGATAGACACATGTACTTATGGACATTTGATTTATATATGATCGATGAGGACTCTTATGATTCCATGGTGTATGATCTATATGCTATGATCTATATGATGTTTTGATGCATATGCCTATATGATTACTGACATTTGGTGCTTGCAGGATGTGATGTATATGTATACCTGTTGTGTATGTAGGATGGTTTCATGATTATGTATATATGATGTATGACTTATGCAGGGTGGACGATGCTATATATATGATGTATTGACGTGTGTGGATGCAGGATGTGATGTGATTTGAGGATGTATGCAAATGTATATGTGACATTTTATGAATGTGTATATAGATGCATCTAAATGATTTTTTAGCAATGCAAGACTAAAATGAATCTAAATGAAGTAACTATGCAATATGAAATGAATCTAAATGAAGTATGCAATATATGAAATGAATCTAAATGAATTAACTATGCAAGACATGAAATAAATCTAAATGAATTATGCAAGATATGAAATGAATCTAAATGAATTAACTATGCAAGATCTGAAATGAATCTAAGTGATGCAAGATGAATCTAAATGATGGATTAATTATGCAAAGTTCTAAAATGATACTAACTATGCAATTAAATGATTGACTTAATGATGATTAATGTAATTTAATGATGGATGCAACATGATGATCAATGTGACCTGAATGATGGATCTAATGCAATTTAATGATAAATTTAATGAATCTAAAATGATGAATAATCAGTCTAAAATGCTGAATAATGCAGCTTAATCTTAGTGATAGATACAATAATGATACTAGAGGCAACAAATGTGATGGATGCAACGGGTGCAATAGGACTCATATTTTTTTGGTGTGTCACAATCAACTGATAAACTAGATAGGTGGACTATGGAGGATCAGGCAGGGAATTTTAGCAAGACAACGACTTCGGATGTTAACGCGATGATGAGAAGATCGAATATGTCACAAATATACAAGGATCAAATTGAGCGATTAATTATAAGCGATAAGTTACAATGATTATGTACAAAGGTTGCTGCCAAGATTTGATTGGATCATGTTGTTTGTCTTGATGCACGTGATAGTATAGTATGTTGATTGATTAGTTCAAGAGGAAAGATACATCCTACAAGAACCCAAAGATGATGATGATCTAGATTTAAGTTGACAAGAGGAAGGATACATCCTCAATAGACTCATTTCCAGAAAGATGGGACTCACCAAGTTGATTGGTCAAATGTGCACTACAATCAAACTGTAGAACCAACATAGGATTTTAAATAGTCTAATTGTATCATTTTCCACTACAACATATGGACAATAATATACAAGATTATGTGTACAAAAGCTCAAGATACAAGATAGGAGGATCACTTCAGACTAGTGCGTATGATATGCAAACACCCAAGGAATATGGGAAATGCATAGGTTAGTGGAGATGTGGTGTTGGTGATGGAAGGAAATGAGATTTTGATAGATAATGGAATGGTCCATTATGTGTGATGCCTATTTCCAGGTTTTCATCATGCATACTTGTCTAAGGCACCTGATTGCCAATTTTTCACCATTGGACGAAATTTTTCTCTTTATTTTTCTTTTTTGATTTCTTTGGATCTTTTTGATGTTTTTGATATTGTCCAAGTGCATGTTTACCAAGTTTTCAATGGGACAACAATTTTTAGCTTCATTTTTCTGCTTTTTTAGAGATTTTTTTTAGGACTATTTTACATTGTTTTCATGGTTTCTTTAGGAATTTTTATGGATTTTATCAGATAACTGGAATGAACAACCAACCGTCAGGCATAGAAGCACCTAAGATGAATGATGTTGATAGGATCAATCAATGGTTCTCCTTCAGGAGTGGAGAGTTGATGTGCCCCAGAACCAAAGCATGCAGTGACAACATATGGGCCTTGCCAGGTGACTTCAAACTTGCCTTTCTTTTCCTGATCAGTACCCACTTTCTGATTTTCCTTCAACACAAGATCTCCCACCTGGAACTGGCGTGGGTGGACCTTCTTGTTATAGTTCTACTTGAGTCTATTCTGGTAAACAATCAAGTGATCATAAGCTTGCTATCACTTTTCATCTAGTAGATCAAGCTGTGTGAGTTGTGCCACTCGGTAATCTTCATCATCAATCAAGCCTCTCAGTGATACTCAGAGGGAGGGTTGTTCGACCTCAATTGGTAAGACTGATTCAGCACCATAGACTAGGGAGTATGGAGTAGTTCTAGTAGGATTATGATAGGAAGTGCGATATTCCATAGGGTAGGGTTGATCTAGTGATGCCAGTCATGACCAGTATCATTGACAACTTTCTTGAGGATTTTGAGGATGGTTTTATTAGTTGCCTCAGCTTGGCTGTTACCTTGCGGAAAATATGGACTGGAAAAATGGTGATGGATATGAAGGCGATCATAGAGATCACTGACATGTTGATTTTCAAATGGTGTACCATGATCTATGAAGATGGTGGAGGGTATGCCAAAGCGACAGATGATGTGATAGAGTATGAATTTGGAGATCTAGAAACCTGTAGTGAGTGTGAGCAGGATTGCTTCAACCCACCTTGTAAAGTACTCCATTGCTATGATTATGTATTTGTGGCCTTTAGAAGAGAGGGGAGTAATCTTACCAATGAGGTCAAAACCCCAACAAGAGAAGGGCCAAGGAGGCGCAATAGGTCTGAGGTCCTGAGCAGGACCATGGATCAAATTAGCATGTTGTTGGCAAGGTAGACACTTCTTGACAAACTCACAAGCATCATGTTCCATTATAGGAAAATAGTACCCTATACATAGAAGTTTCTTGGCTAGGACCATGCCACTCATGTGGGCACCGCAGATTCTAGCATGTACCTCTTGTAAAGCCTGGGCAACTTTATTTTCATCTAAACATCTAGAGAGCACATTGTGATAGCCTCGATGATAAAGGCACATTGTGATAGCCTCGATGATAAAGGGTATTAGCTACGAGGGTGTAACGGGATGCTCTGTGAGTAAAGTTTTGGTGTTGGGTTGCAGTGAGGTGAGGAGATATGATACCATTTTGTAGGTAATCTTGGATATCATGGTACCACGGGGACTGATGAACAACCAAGACACATACATAATTTGATTCATCATTCTCATAAGCGAGAGCATGAAGTTTCTCAACTAAGAATTTGTATTGCATAGACTCATGAGGAATATCTAGGAGGGAACCAATTGTGGCCATTGAATCAACAACCTTGTTCTGCAAGCATGGTACCTGTGTTATTTGTAAGTGGAGGAAGTGATCGTTTAGTTTATCAACCATCTTCTTATATGGCATCAATTTTTCATCTTTGGTTTGATACTCATCTAGGACTTGTTTGACGATGAGTTGGGAGTCACCAAAGACATGTATATCTGTGATGTTCCATTCTATGGCCATGCAGAGTCTTGCAATTAATGCCTCATATTCTGCAATGTTGTTTGTCTAGGGAAATCCCAATTTGAATGACATAGGGATGTAGTCACCTTGAGGTGTGACAAAAAATATTCCTGCCCTTGCACTATGAGATGTGTAGGACCCATCAAAGTAGAGTTTCCAAGTTGGTTGTTCTTCTATCATGTATAAATGCTCATCTAGAAATTCTGTGACCAAAGGATAAGCACCTACCAATGGTGCTTCTGCTAGCTAATCAATGATGACTTTCCCTTTAATGGCTTTTCTGTCAGCATATTGAATATCAAACTCACTTAGTAACATAATCCATTTTTCCATTCGACCTATGAGTGTAGTCTTGGAGAGTAGGTACTTGAGAGGATCTACCTTGTAAATGAGCTTGGTTTTATGACTAAGCATATAGTGGCAAAGTTTTTGAGTGGTGAAGACCATTGCCAGACATGATTTTTCCATAGGAGAATAATTGAGCTCATAACCCACTAAGGTTTGACTGATATAATAAATATCTCTTTCTTTTCCTTCATCATCTAATTGAGTAAGGAGTGCCCCTAGTGCTATGGTAGTAGCAAAAATGTATAGGATGAGCGGTCGACCAGGTACAGGTGGTACCAAGATGGGTGGATTAGCCAAGTATTCTTTGATTTTGTCAAAACTCTTCTAACACTGAGGATCCCACTTGAATGTGTTATCCTTTCGTAGGAGATGAGTGAATGGTTGGAACTTGTCTGCTAGTTGAGAGATGAAACAACACATAGATTGTATCTTTCCTTGGAGACTATGTAGTTTCCAGAGTGTTTTTGGTGGAGGCATCTCTACGATAGCTTGTACTTTCTTTGGATCGATTTCAATGCCTCGTCTGGATATAATGAACCCCAAGAGTTTGCCTAATGTGACTCCAAAGAAACATTTCTTAGGGTTGAGCATTAAGAAGTAGTGTCTAATTCTATCAAAGATGCATTCCAGAATATCTAGGTGATCTTCCCTTTTTACTAATTTTGCCAAGATATAGTCCACATAGTCTTCAAGGATCTTGTGAATCATGTCATGAAAAATGATAGTCATGCCCCTTTGATAGGTTGCCCCAGTGTTCTTTAAGCCAAAAGGAATCATGTTATGTAGAAGGTTCCCCAAGGGGTTTTGAATGCTATCTTATGGTGATCTTCTTCTGTAATGCGGATCTGATTATATTCAAAAAATTTATCCATGAGTGACAACATCTCATGTCCTGCTATGAGATCCATAATCATATCTATGTTTGGCAAGGGGAAATCATCCTTTGGACATGCCTTATTGAGATATCTAAAATCTGTACATATCCTGATTGATTTATCTGGCTTGGAGATGGGCACCATGTTAGAAATCTAGTTAGTATAGTTAATGGGGCAGATGATCTTGGCTTGGAGTAACTTTTCTAGCTCTGCTTTGACAAGTAGTGCCACTTTAGGGTGCATCTTTCTGAGCTTTTTCTTGACAGGTTTGATGTTTGGGTCCACTGCTAGATGGTGAACCACCAAGTTGGGGTCTAATCCCAGCATATGGGAGTAAGACCATGTGAACTTGTTGATGGATTCCTTTAATAAAGTGACAAGATCACTTTCTTCTGCTTTAGTCAGAGATGCTGCTATGTATGTGATGGCAGGATTCTCTTTGGTACCCAGGTTGATAGGTTTTGCTTCTTTAATGAGAATCGATGACTATTTAGGCCTGTAATCATGGATCAGAGGAATAGAAGAATCTTCATCCTCTGGCACCTCAGAGAGGTTTTCACCAAGGGATACGTCCTTTGTTTTTACTATTTTATGATCAGATAACACCCCAGAGGGGTTTTCGCTAGGGGATCAATTTTTCTCTTTTTTATTTTTATTTTATGTTTCATTTTTGCGGCTAAATTTATCCTCTTCCCCAAAGTATGCCTTTGGGTCTAGTTTGTAGACATAGGCTGAGTCTTTCCCCCAGTCACTGCTTTGCTCAATTTCTCCCATAAAGATTAGGAGCGCATCCTCACTTTGGAACTCATCAACATGCACGACACTTGGTTGGTCCCAGTTTATGAGTTCAGGATGGCGAAGGGGAAGGTTAATGAAGAGGATGGAAAGTTGTAGGATAGAATTTCCTAGGAAGGTTTCATTGTCGAAAACATCATCATAAGCTCTCACAACTTTCTCTTCAGGGATATCTTTGATGTCAGCAATTTCGCCCAGGGATGGACAAGAGGCAAAGATGTTTTCATTGGTGCCCCCGTTCATGTCAGAGCCCATGCCAAGGCCCAGGTTCTTTTCTAGTTAGGTTGGTATAATAGGATCTTTAATTCCTTGTTCTTCATAACCAAGGCCACCTCCTTAGTAGTTCCATTTTTCTGTCACCATTTTGTGCGTTGCAGGGTACTTATCTTTGAATTAACTAAGGCGGCTTGTGTCCTTGGGTGGTGGATATTTATATAGCCATTGGTTGATGTTTGGTGTCATTTCCTAGCCAGTAAAAGTACCTTTTGATATAAAAGTGGTAGGACCAAATTGTAGTGCCTTTGTTGTCTCTGATTCTGTCTTGCTTAGATTAGGTTGGCAGCCTTGAGTGTGTGGATCAATTGGCAGTGATCCAACTACGAAGGCATCAGATAAAGTGTACTCACCATAACCTTTGTTGTTGATCTTGACCATGGATAAGGTGGAAGAGAGGATTGTTTCTGGGTCTGAATGGGTTCAAGATGAACTGGCGACAGAAGTACCAATATCGATCCCAGGACAGTGATTGGAATGTGGAAAGGACATTCCCAATGCATTTCAGTATGCAAAGGGCTTGGGATTTGCATGGATGGTGATCTCAGTGTTGTTATATGGTAACTTGATGCACTGATGGTAAGTGGAGGGGATAGCTTGCATAGAATGAATCCATGGGCATCCAAGGAGGATGTTGAAGGGAAGGTCAAGATCAACGACATGACATAATGTATCCTGGATAACTGGGCCCACTTGAATGGGCAATGATATGGTGGCTTTAGAAGTACGCTCTAGATTATCATATGCCTTTATTATGATGACATCATTTGTTATATCAGCTTCAGTGCAACCCAACTATTTTATGAATTTTAGAGTACACAAGTTTAGGGCCGAACCATTATCTATCATGACCCGTTTGATGGAAAAATCTTTAACCATGACAGCGATACGGAGTGGGAGATTATGATTGGGTTCTTCTGAGGGCATGTCAGTTGGTTTAAAGGAGACCCCACAAGATGTAGATAGGTGTCCGACAAGGTTTTGGAATTTAGTGAGGTTGATGTCGCTGGGAATATGGGATTCTTGCAAGGCTTTATTGAGGATCTCTTGATAGGTGGGTGATGTGTGGAGAAGATCTAGGATGGAAATTTGGGCTGGAGTATTCCCTAGGTGTTCCAAAATTTTGTATTGGGTCCCAGCAGATGGGGCGGGACTGACACCTGCGACTATTATCCTACCTCTATGAGTGGTGATGACACATTGGTTAGAAACACCCTTGACATGGATGACATTGACAGAGGACGGGACTTGAGATATGCAACCGATGAGATTATCGTAGTTGATATAGGCATTAGTATAATCTTTTCTGTCAGCATTTTCTGCTTGTTTACCCTTTTCCTGATCAGAGGAATGGGTAGGATTTCCTAGGTGTGTACCTAAAGTGTTCTTAGGGAATGCATTTTGATAAATTTTAAGGCCTGGGTTTGGCGATGATTGGGCAAGAGAATCCACTTTGATCTCCTTGCAGTCAATGAGATCCTGAATATAGTGTTTCAGCTTCATACATTTGAGGGTGGTGTGTCCCTTAACATGGTGGTATTCATAGTAATCATTGTCTTTATACCAAGATGGCTTAGGAGTTGAGTCATCAAATGGTTGTGTTTTGGGATACATGACTTGGTTAGTTTGGACCAGCTTGCGAAAGATGACATCTATGAGTTCACCCAAAGGGGTAAACATGCGTTGTGGCACATTTAAAGTGCGAGGTCTTTGTTGTCCATGTGGGACTAATATAGCATTTGTCTGATTCATATGACCTTGATAGTTGTGTTGATATGATGTCCCCAGAGGGGGATAGATAGTTGCACCTTGAAGGTGCATATTTTGTTGGTAATTCAGTTGGGAATACATGGGATTGGGCTGTTGATACATGGGAGGAGGTTGAGGGTACATAGGAGGTGCTTGCTGATAAGTCTGGGTAGGTGCATTTTTGTTCTTGTTCAGTATCGTGATCGATCATTGTTATGTCTGTTAGGCTAGGATTCTTTGTAGTTCTTGATGGAACCCTATTCTACAAGACCTCATTCAGGATCCATACCTTTGATTTTGATGTCATGATAAGTTTGTATATAGTTCATGCGCATGTGATAGGAAAGCTTAGGATGGAGGTTGTTAATGAAGATTTTGATAAGGTGTTTCTCTGAGGGTTGGTAAGACAACCTTGTAGTAAGCCCTTACCAGTGCTAAAGATAATCGGCCAGGCTTTCTCCTCCCTTTTGTTTGGAATTGCATAGGTTAAGGACTGAGAGTTCAATTTCGATATTATGTGCGTATTGGGCCACAAATTTTTTAGATAATTCTGTGAAAGTAGAGATTGTTCCATAAGGGATTTTGTAGAACCATTCAAGAGTGGCTCCTCCTAAGCTTTTGGGAAATAGTCTCATGAGGAAGTTATCGCTATAGGCCACTTCTTGGTAGGCCATGTAAAATTATTTCACATGACTCACAAGATCTCCCTTCCCCTGATATTTATCAAATTTAGGTGTTTTAAAATGCTTGGGGAAGGGCATGGCGGTGATAGATCAATCAAATAGATAAGGAAATACCTCTTCAAACTTGAATGTTTTAGCCTTTGTCCCAGATTTTAGCTCCTTAAGAGCATTCTTCATTTCCTTCCATTCATGATTGATTTGCGGGGGAGGATTGTTAATCGTGATTGCATGGTTTCCTTGAACTTGATATGGATTGAATGGTGAGTATGGAGGATTCTGTGGGGGATATTATGGTGTTTGGTATGATGGTTTCTAGTCAACATATATGGGATATTGTGGTGGAAGCTATGGTTGAGGGGAATATTACAGTGGAGGAGGTGTCAGCACTTTATAAGATTGTTGCAACTGCTAAAAATATGGTAGTATTTGTTGCAGCATTGGATAGGTAGGATGAGCTTGTTGCGCACCTGTATAGGATGGAGGATAGGTGTTTTGCGGTGGAATGCCCCCAATGGGAACATTAAATTGCTGTGGAGGTGGAATTGTTTGTGATGCAGCGGAAGATGGCATGGCTATGTAATTGGTGGAATGAGTTTGTTATTGTTGCATGGGTTGGATGAAAGGATTAGAAAACTATTGTAGTGGTTGTGTCATGAGGGGATTTCTCCCTTGTGTTTGCGATTGTGGTTTCTATGTAGTTTGGATGGTGGTCTGTGTAGCTGCGAAGGGGTTGATTTGTTGCTATTGTGCTTGGGATGTGAATGGGTTGGTGATTTGCTTCTACAATTGTTGTTGTTGGGATGGTTGCTGAATGGATTGTTGCTTCTGAATAGGTTTCTATTGTTGTTGGATAGGTTGCTATTGCTGTTGGATAGGTTGTTGTTGCTACTGTTGGATAGGTTGTTGTTGCTGCTGTTCGATAGGTTGTTGTTGCTGGTGTTGGATAGGTGGGATGGGAATTTGCGGTACGACGAAGGGGTTTGTGGATGGTTGTAGTATGGGGGATTTGGGTTGAACAAAATTTGAGGTAAAACTAGCATTCATTGTGATTGTGTTGCTGGTGGAGCGGGAAAAGTGGACCCTTGTGGAAATAAGGGCTGGTTATATGCACTGGTAGGTGGCATGCCTGTGGTGAAGAAAGGCAGAATAGGCATGGAGACTTGGGTGCTTTGATGTTGTGAACTGGTTGTTGCACTTTGAATGGGATGAGTAGGAATGGATGGAATGGTGGTTTTCTATGTGCCGACTAGTGGTGGTGGAAAGTTTGCAATGAATGTTGGGATTTCTTGTGAAAGAGGAGTGACTGTGACTTGTGGAGGTGCCTGCATAGCGATAGGGGGTATTGTTTGTGCTGCTGATGTGGCATCAAGAGGTGGGGCTCCCGAGGTAGATAAGGGTGTTGTGTGCATGATGGAGGGTGGAATGGATGGATGAAATACTTGCATGATAAGAGTTCCCACTTGTAGGGCTCATTGAAGTGGATCAAAAACCTCACTTCTAGTGGGATGAGGACATTCCCCTGGAAGTGCCATAGGTTATTTGACAAGTGTAGGTATAATCCAAGGTGGGAGTTGAAGTCCTTGTTGTTGGATGTCCAAAAGTACCTGGTTGTTGTTGCATCCACTCATGGCATTTACCATGTGGACATGTGTTGGATGGTTGATAAATGTTTCTATGGTACTCAAAGTGGGAGTTTCATTAGTGTCTACCCAGATATGTTCAATTTGATCATTGGGCTGGGGCGCATAAGTAACCATGGCATTGGTGTTGTCAGTCGCAAGATTAGATGAGCTAGCGGCAAGATTAGGATCCATATTCTTCCTCTTCTTAGTGGCTTGTGTGATAGGTGGCATGAAATGACTATCCTAAAAGGAATATGAGATGCAAGATGTGATGCAAAAGATGCACCTAGGAAGGTAAGGGTGATGATACTAGGACTAGGAAGTGTTTAAGATGATGAATATGCTCCTAAGGACTACGGCTAACTTGGGGCATGCATGGATTAAGGGTTGCTTCCCTAATGTAAGATCAAGTGGATATGATTGTCTACCTAAGACAAACTTGTGGTCTTTGGTGGATGAGATTATTTGTTAATGCAAACCAACCTTTTGATCAAGGTTATTAGGTTGCAAAAGACAAAGGGGATTGTTAGCTCTTTTTCTTATAGAATCAATTACAATAGAAATAAATGCCAGACTCTCTTATACCCAAGTTAGATTCTCATAGGGAAAATGATAATTAACAAGGATGAAAAATCCTTCTACACTTTGGGCTCCACATACCCAGGAGGGTGCACCTTTGACACAATATTATCTTTCAACAGTTTTTTAACAGTGGATTAAGGATTGGTGATCCTTCTTCTTTTTATGCCATTAGGCTTAGGAAGGATAACCTATTGATTCACTCTTTAAGGAATCACTAAGATTAGTTGTACTGAATATAATTAGCTAGACATGTACTTGAAATAACAAAAATATAAAGATTGATTAAATTTGAGTATATGATAACAACCACTTGTCAGCATTTTGACCAGTGCCTAATCATGGGTGATAGAGTCAAAATAGAGCATACATATATTGAAGATAACCAATGGAAATACAAATGAACCCCAAATAGAATGCCTTACAAACTATCCTCTCATCCTCACACCCCTGTATCAAATCCCTACATAAACCCTAACCCTCTGCAATTATCTGCAAGATTTAAAACACTCCTTAAAAGCAACTTACAGACAAGAACATGGCTACCTTATAACCAGTATACTCAAAATGCCTCACAAAATTAACATACAATAATTAATAGAAAATACAAGAAGATATCATTAATATCAGAATGGAGATTCCATTATATTTTATTATTGTAAATTCAATACCAGTACATTCAAAGACTCAAAAATTGACATTCAGACACAATTTAGTAATCTGCCTTGTAGTCTTATTTTAGCATCTCTTTTACAATACTAGAACTTGATACTTATAGATAGCCATAGTAATCTTGGAATCCTTTTGGAAAATAAGGATGCAACAAGCTACAGATGACTGGGCTAGTGGAAAAAATATAGTTTACAGATGAGAAAAAATTTTAGGCAGATGGGGGTAACAAATCTTTGCTATTAGCCATGTAATCTTTTGTCCTGTGATCGCCTGAATGCTTGAATGCTTGAAGTTGCAACAGTAGTGTATCCTCTTCTTTTATACACTACATAATCCCCTAGTGGGACTATTCTCCCATGTGGAAATTTATTCAGGACAACAAGAGCCCTTTCTGGATCATTTTCAATCGCTCTCTGCCTCTTCTCATTTAGGGTTTGCATGATCCCCTCAAAAATATTCATTAGGGAGTCAATTTTGTAAGACCATGGAAAAAAATCCTTTAAAGGATCATAAGTCTTGTCAAAATTTTGTACAAAGTCCAAAGACTTCTTGTATGCCATCCATTTCTCCTTCTTGACTTCCTGAACACCAAGGTCAAAAACATTTCTGATGATATCCTTAGGGTAGTTGAACTGATGTTCTAATATCAAGAATTTACTCCTCTTCCTAAACATACCCATGATGAAATCTTCATTATCTACACATCTGGACACAGACATAGCTAAATGATAAGGCTCAAAATACTTGTCAAACTGTGTCCACCCACCTTTGGTTATGATGAAGTGATGGGCTCTGGTGAGGGTAGGAAAGATATTTCCCTTCATCTTACTAGTTAGGGCTTCTTCCTGTAGCCCACCCAATTGCCTTATAATTTTTGCTACTCCAATCTTGAGTGGGACTCTGTAGGGCAGCACATAAGGGGTTCCTCTGAATCCATAAACCTTAATTACTATGGAAAAAGGGTACAAAATTAAATCTCCCCAATTGTTAGTAATTTTTAACTCTGGGGCATATTCCTTAGGCCTCAAAAGCCTCATTATTTCAATGTGGACCCTAGCATTCTGGTTTCTCAGTAGTGACTTGAGTCTAGTTACAAAAACCTTATCAAAATAAACATAACTACCACTCTTCCTATCCCATGATAAATTTGTACTCCACATCTGAACATGCAATTCTTTACCATCTTGGAATTTATCGAGTTCCATTTCTTCCTCAAAGAAATCTACATTGTTGTACAAGAACATATGCATCATGAGGGAATACAAGCCCATTGGCTTCTATATGTTGCTATCTTGAATTCCTAACAGACCCTCATGCATTTCCTGAGCAATATAAGATGCAAAATCAAATACTACTGACAGGTGGGGATGTATAATTTGAAAAACCATTAGCATTATATGGATAGGCATTGTCACTTCTTCATCTACCCCCAAAACTTGGCATAGAGCACTATACATCTTTCTGGCCTTGCCATTAAAAAGATCCAACTTGAAAGGTTCTGGGGTTCTAGGCCCTACTACAACCAAGTTCCCTATTTTATTAAAATACCATTTCATTGCTTCATCCCTGTAATAATCCTTCTGATTATGGTATACTTCTTTAAAGTATTCAAAGTCAATATCATCCATATGCTGAGAGGGGTCAGTCAACTTGAAAATCCTTCTGATTTCATCAGCTGATATAGTCAATAGTATATTTCCCTGGGTATCCCTAACAACTCTAGCCACCTTGTCATAAATGTTTGCAATTAAAGTGAAAAAATTAGTGTCCATGAACACACTAGGTGCTATTAGTTTTCCCACATCTGATTCCCAAATATTAATTTGTGTGGCATCTTCTGAGGACAGTGGCAATTGTTGTAACAAATCTTCCCTAACGTTCCTTTTTTGGTAATCAACCTCTCCAGAAATCTCAATTCTAGGGGCCATTCTAAGGTTTTTCTTTCGATAATGGAATTATATTCTGTGATAAAGTTCTAAAACCTTTCTGAATTGCAAATTCCACCACAATCTGAATGCTAATGAATCAGTAAGCTTACCCAATCTACACAGAAGCTGCATGAAGCCAATTTTCTCTGCAATCCTATCTTTTCTCAAATGATTTTGATGAATCATATTGAATGCAAGTTGACTTAATCAATTGTATGTCCTCAATCAAATTAATCTTTTAAATTGAATTCGACTGGAGTTGTCACATGATCTGTAATTAATTCACAGGCTTTAATTTTGTGGCTTAACGACTCTCTACAACATATTTTACCAACTTTGAATTTGAGCTGTAGATTCTGGACATTATTCTCTCGATCTGACGGCTATCTTATTTTCCTAAAAACAACTATCCATTGAGGACACGTGTTGCCACCGCTTAATCACTTACTCGCTAGATGTTGAGCACTTTCCCTTTAAGCGATTAAGCGAGCCGTCGGATATAAAACAAGTTAACTATGGTTTAAGTTCTCGCCAACTCTGAATGCCTAGGTCCACCAGTTGCCAGATGTCACCACCGCTTACTCGCTTAACCAATAGATGTCGAGCACTTTTTGATTAAGCCATTAAGCCAACCGTTCGATTAAAGCTAACTTGCTCAACACATAAGGTGATGATGTAAAAGGTATTTTTCATGGCGTGACTTAAGAATTATTAAAGCAGTAAGGAATCATAGTCTTTTTGTAAAAAGAAACCCATTTAACATGGACACATGACTTGAGGTGACTTAAGTGACTGAAAAAGTAACGTGAAAATAGAATCAGCCAAGACAATTAGGATTTTTAGTCATTTTCCACCATTTACTACTAGGTTAAGGGTTTGAACAAACTTTGCAGAGGCATAAGAACAATTTTGATCTTGATTTTGAAGCCTTAGACACTACTAATGACAAGGGACCCTAGGAAAATTGTAAGGCACAATCTAAACAGGAAAAAGCACCAATAGTGGCTCTCTCTAAGGATGTTTAAACACCAAGTTATAACAAGATCCATAGATCTCTGGGGAAGCAGACCAAAAACGAAACTAACCTAAAATAGGAAATAAACACATAACTGAAAGGAAACACACCTATACATATACTACATACTACTGTGGATGGAGAAGAAAAGTTAATTAAAGAAATTTTTCAGGAATTGTCCATGCACTGGCAATTCCTGTTCTTCATCATCTAGACTCTTGAGGAAATAAGACTCTTTCGCAAAGATCTGAGATATAACAAAAAGTCCAATCCATAGTGATTCAATTGTTTTGTGTTTTCCTTTCTCCTTAGCCCTAATATTCCATTGCAATACAAAATCACCAGGCATAAACTTTCTCTCATCTTCCCTTCCGTCAAAAAGGTATTTCATTTTTTGCTGTAATTTGATATTTTCTCTCTGGCTTTCTCTCCTTATTTCATCCAATTATACCAGCCGAACCATCCTTTCTTCCATGGGTTCATAAATTTCTATTCCTTCATCTTGGATAAATTTGTAAATTGGGAGAAAATGATTGACAGGCATTCTTGACTGAACACCATAAACCAATTCAAAAGGAGACTTTCTAGTGGCCTTCTTGATAGTAATCCTACCAGCCCAAAGGGCAAGTTTCAATGTAACATGCCAAGCTCTCTTTTTTCCCTCCAAAGTCTTTTTTAAGATTTGAAAAATACTTTTATTACTAGATTCTGCCTGACCATTAGCTTGAGGGTGGTATGGGGATGAATAGGACATAACAATTCCCATATCAGAGCAAAAGTCAGTGAATTCTTTAGACCTAAAGCACATGGCATTGTCCATTATCAATTTAAGGGGGACATCAAATCTTGTAATTACACTATCCATCAGAAAATCAATAACCACAGTACTTGTTGCCTTTTTGGTTGGGATTGCTTCCACCCACTTTGTGAAATAATCAGTTGCTAGAAAAATCTAGCCATGGCCTCCACTTGATTTTTCATTAAATTCTCCTATAAATTCCATTCCCCACATAGCAAAGGGAGCCTCTGCTACTACTGAGTTTAATAACAATGCCCCTGAATACTTCATCTTGCTTGAAAATATCTGGCATGGCTCACATTTCCTGACAAAAGTGTGAGCATCTTAAAAAATGCAAGGCCAATAATATCCAGCCCTCAAAATTTTGTGGGCTGTTGTTCTAGCAGAATAATTCCATCCACACATTCCAGCATGCATTTCTTTTAATACCTTTTCTGATTGACCTTTGTTAAGGCATAATAACAAGATCCCATCTCTATTTTTCCAGAACAAATCACCCTACAACAAAACATACTTTTGTGATTGCAGTTTCAAACTTCTCCTTTGGTTATCATTCAAGTTATCTGGATATTTAGAATTTTTCAGAAAATAAACAATATTGGTATACCAGGGTTGCATCTCAATACTTGTCAAGTAGTTCTCCTTTACACCAACACTGTTTATTTGGACAAAATCCAAATTTTCTTCTATCATCAACTTAGCCAACCCTAATCCCCTCACCAACTTAGTGATATGGATTTCTATGTCAAAATCTTGGACTTTGTTTATCCATTTACATATTTTTCCTATCACTTCATTTTGGACAAAGATTTCTTTGATAGCAGCGTGAGGGACATAGGATTTTACTTTTTCACACACCAAATAAGGCCTAAAAGCCTTGACTACCTTCACCAGAGCATAAGCTTGTTTTTCCATCATCTGATAATTTAATTCAACTAATTGCAATGACTTACTAAAAAAAGCAATGGGGTGCTCAAATCCTTCACTATCCTTCTGCAATAGTATGAAATGAGGAAAAAGTAAAAAAAGAAAAGGGCTTAGTGTAATTAGGGGATACAAGGACTGGTGCTTTTTGAATAGCTTTCTTTATTCCTTCAAAGGCTAACTGAGCTTCTTGGCCCCATTCAAACTTCATATTTTTCTTTAGCAATTTGACAATAGGTTTAACCAGTTCTACAAAGTTGACAATAAATCTCCTCACAAAGTTAATTTGCCCTAGAAATGATTGTATACATTTTAAGTTCTTGGGATCAAGTACCTTTTGGATGGCTTCAACCCTTTTAGGATCTATGCTCACCCCCTCCTTTGACACTATGTGTCCAAAAAGTTTCCCCTCAATAATAGCAAAGTGACACTTTTTTGGGTTCAGAAATACCCCATATTCTAGTGCTTTTACCATGACCTTTTCCAAGTGATTTCAATGATCCTCTGCTCTTTTTGAGAAATTTGTCAAATCATCTTGGTACACCACCATCAGAACATCTATGGGGTCTTTGAAGGCTACATCCATAGCTCTTTGAAAAGTTGCACCAACATTTTTTAGCCCAAATGGCATATGAGCATATAAATAGGTGCCCCAAGGGGTAGTAAATGCTATTTTGAATTGCTCAGATTCTTTAACTAGCACCTAATTATACCCTGAGAATCCATCCATCATAGATAACAAATCACATCTAGTGAGTTTATGCAACATAGCCTCCATGTTAGGTAGTCTGTAATTATCTTTCAATGAGGCTACATTTAAATTTCTAAAATCAACACACAACCTTATCTCCCAATTTTTCTTTCTTACATGGACTAAGTTAGAGGCCCAAGATGAATGTCTAATAGGCTTGATTATGCCTGCATCCCTTAGCTTCATCAGTTCTGTCTGCATCTTTGTAGCCAGTAATGGATTGATTGGCTTTTGTTTTTGTCTAAATGGTTTAATGCCTTCTTTTAGAGGGACATCATGTTGAAATAAATCTTCTCTATAGGCTTTCAAATCATCATAGGACAAGGGAAAAACATGTTTGTACCTTTTCAACAACTTTATCAAATTTTGTCTCACATTGTTGTCCAATTTTTTGCCAATGTAAACTAATTAGGGAGATGTTTCAGATTGCAAATTAATTTCCTCTAAGTCTTCCACTCTGGCATTGGACTTCTGAGTCATATAGTTGTCATTTATGCTGAACATGCATTCCAATTCAACCAACCCCTTGGGAATGTGATTAGTATCTAATTGGATGACTTCCTGATAAAAAATATACTCCTTATTATCCACAATTTACACTAGAGATTCACAATCAATCTTTTGACCATCATATTGATCTATACATTGTATAAACTTGAGGATATCATCATCATCCTCAAAAACTTGCCAATTATGAATATTATTAGGGACTGCTGGCCTACTTTTCATCTCAACCACAAACATGCCAATAAGAGTAGCATCATTATTTTTTAGGGCAACATTTGCCAAAAAATCTGCCATTATATTATTTGATCTTTCTACCCATAATATATTGAAAGCATCAAAGAATTCCATCCTATCCCAGACAACATATTTATATAATTTCAATCTATCATCTTTAGCAGCATAATGTCCCCTGATTTGAGATATAATTAATTGGGAATATCCATGGGATTTTAAACATTTAATACCATGCTTGATGGCAATATCCATTCCCAAGATTAAAGCCTCATATTCGACAGTATTGTTTGTGCATTGAAAATTTAATAGGAATGAATATTTGAAATTGATACCTGATGGGGATAGCAACAAGACTCCTGCCCTCGATCCTTCTTTTGAACATCCTCCATCAAAATACATTTTCCAAATCCCATTTTGCTGCAACAACAATTCATCCATAATTGGGTTAGTGTTCTTGAGCTGTGGCTTAACTTCTTCAACCATAAAATTTTCCATATCAACATTCACACAAAAATTTAATTGGTCAGGTAAGACCACCTCAACAATAATAGATGACCAAGGTTCTCTGTACAATTTGACCTCATTCCCATTTACAGGGATAGTTGCATAAGATAAATCCAACTGCATCTTTCCTCCTACTGCTGCTTCCCATTGCCTTGATAAAAGCATACCATAATATGGTTTAGTGTCCATGACCACTATGTCCATTCTATAAGTTTCTTCAAGGAAAGCAACAATTTTCACTTCAATATTCTTCAATGTTCCTATTACAGGAACTTCCCTGTTATCCATGGCATAACAGCTCCCAATAGATGTAGTAACCCAGAGGCCTAATTCTTTCATCACATGATAGGACATCACATTTGCTGCTACTCCAGAATCAATCATGCAATTTTTTACCAAGAAATTATTTACCATTAAGGTGACATAGAATGGATCAACAGACAATGGTTCTTGAGTTATTATATTTCCAATGCAAATGTTAGAGAATTCCTTTCTCTTTCCTTTCCCTTTCACTAGTGAACCATCTTCTCTAGCATTATTTAGTGTCAAAGGTATCTCCTCATGATTAGGGACAGATATATTATCTATTCCTTCTAATAGTGCTAGAGCAACTTCTTTATATTCTTTTATTTTCAACATTTCCATAAGTGGGACTGAGACTTTCATTTGGGTTAAAGCATGTTTCATGTTAAAATGAGGTGATTCAGGGGGCATATCATTTTCTTTCTTCATTTTCTTGAGTTTTTCATTTGGTACTAATTCTTCCTTTGATATCCCCCCAATATGATCATGAGAAGATCCCGCTTGCCTACAACACTTATCATTGTCATCTTTCTTAGGTTGAAAATCTTCATTTACTTGAGGTGAGTCTTTTCTAACATAAGCAGGGGTAGACTTGCCTTGAACTGGTTTTACTATTCTATTTCTTAAGTTGTAGGCACTTCTTGCTTGATTAATTGCCGCAACAGTTAAAGACCTTTTCTCTTCATCAGTAGGAATCCTAAAATGAGATTGTGAACTATCATCACCCACTGTGTTTATAGTTTCCTGTGAAACATACTCATCCTGATCATTTTGATATGTTGAACTTCATAACTAGTTTGTAAAACAATAATTATCCTCCGAACATGAATTATCAGAGGATGAAGCAATATCAGGGAGCCATGGATATGGTTTCTTTACAGTGAACATATTGATAGCAGGGCCTTCCTACTCTCTTTCTTCTGTTTGGTCAAACAAATCTTGAACCACTACACATTGATAGGAAGAGTGTGGCATATTGCAAGCATCACACCAGGGAGTATGCTCAACATAGTTGGCACTGTTCCTTTTCAGGGGATATGGGGTTTCTTTTTCTTTTGGGTTATCTTGCCCCTCAGGGACAGGTTTGCCATTATTCCAATTGGTCTTGTATGGATAATCTCTCAGGTTAGGCTGTCTATCAAATCTTTGGTTAGTATAATTATTATCTTGGTACCCTCCTCTATCATTCTTATCCATCTTGGCAGCAAGGTCTTTTACTACACTCACCAATTTATCCACTGTATCATCTTCTTTCACACTTTTATTGGCAGATCCCTTTTCTTTCCAAAGTTTATTATCTTCTCTCTTCCCCAATTTCCCTGATGCTCTCCTATTACTCTCAATGTCAATTGCTATTTTTTAAGCATCCCTTAAGGTAGTTGGATTTTTATCTCTATGTAAATAAGACATTTTTTCATTAGCAACATTAATGTAAGTGGTAAGGCACACTTCATCGTCTAATCTCAAAACTTGGAACAATTTGTTCATGGCCTTTTGAAATCTACTGTTAAAGTCAGCCATATTTTCATTTGGGAACTTCTTGATGTTGTTGAATTCATTTAACATGTATCCAGAATTAACATGCTCTCTATACTACTCCCTAAAAGACTACAAATTCATCCCAAGAGGAAATACTATCATTTAGCAAGTTTCTGAACCAATCCCTAGCATCTTCAATTAAAGATTGAACAAAAAGTTTCATAATGACATCCTCATCTTCAATTTTAAAATCAGTAATCTTATCACCAAAATATTTTAAATGTTCTTAACAAGTAACAACATTATTTCCTGTGAACTAAGGGATCCTATCTCTTACCTCATTGGGGATCACATTAGGGTGACCAGGAATGCCTTAAAAAAAAAGAGCTCTGTATCTGTTCATGTGGACACGTCTCCTTTGAAAATTCCCCAACTCATTATTACCATTTGGTCCAACAATTCCTCCTTGATGGTGAACAGGTGGTGGAACACTCTGCTTGGGCTTGGTAGCTTGAAAACTTGGGTGAGGCCCCATAAGTTGAGCAGTTACATTAGAACCAGAGTTTTGAATATTTCAGTTCTTCCCACACTTTTGGATTTTAGGAGCACCACTTTGATTGTTGACATTTAGATCAGCAGAAGGATTTAATTTTTGTACTCCTTGATTCACATGCATTGAACTACTTGTAGTAGTATTATTGGTAGCATGAAGTAAGGCTATCTTCATCTTCATATCAGTTGCAGTAGCCTCCAATTCCAACTTTTCTAGTTGTTTTTCCAGGTTGTCTTTAACCATCCTGGCTTGTTCAATGTCCAAATCAATTTGAGGTATTCCTTCAAGGTTGGAAAATTTATGCTAAGGCTCATTTATGCTGATACCAACAACCTTTTTCTTACCTTTGTTAGGGGCATCTTTAGTAGTTACTTTGAGTTTCACATTTTTTTGATTCTCATATGGGAACAACTGCCTAATGACAGGTCCTTCCTTCTCAAACTCATCCTTGTCAGGGTTTGAGATTTTATTTGGGGCTTTACTTCTCAAATCATTAAGGGTACCAAAAAATTCTGTATCCAGACCTTTTACTTCTTGATTCGGGATTTTAGTCTTAAGATCATTCCTTCTAGTCTCGGCTAAGAGTTCTTCTCTTTCCAGTAATAAGTCATATATCCTTTGCCCACATTTTTCCTCTGCTTCAGCTATTTCCTTTTCTTGTTCTTTCTTTTTTCTTTTCAAATCAACAACCTCATCTTGCAACTTATCAGAATCATATGATGTTGTTTCAGCAATAGAAGTCTCTTCTAGTGGAGCAAGATTTTCTTCTGCAGGAAAGAACCCTATGTCAGTATTTTCTCCATCCCTAAAGGGATCAAAATTGGTATTAGATCTTTAAGCATCAACTAGTCCCATGGGTTCTGCATCTTCAGACGAAGATGACTTCCTTTCTAGAATGGGAATATCCATTTTCCCTTCAGAAGCATGTTGGGAATCATGTTTAGATGCCCCTCTTTTGGACCATTGTTTCCTTTGAGGCGTATGGAGCTCTTATCCAAAATCCTTTTCAAGATTCATCTTGGAATACGATCTGGTATTTCTTTGTTGGCTCATCTCATAGAACAAACAAATACTTCACTATGGAATACTAGAATACATAGAAGTTAGAGTCGCCACCCCTTTTCAGAGGACTAATATGTATAGAGATCAAAACACCTTGTCCCATCTCAGATTTCCTTTAAGCAATAAGCAAATATATAACTTTGTAGATAGATTAGGCTTGATAATTCCTCACCTGGCAACTTCAAGAAAATGATCTTTCACTGGCCATAACTACAAATATTTTTCATTCAGCGGACTTCCTCTTGAAAATAGACAAGGAACCATATTAGATATTTTAGAGTTATCAACTATTCCAACTGAGACAAGATCTGTATCATTTTCAGAATCAGGACCTTCAAACAATGTGCAACGGTAGATAAGTAGACTAAACTCACTTTAATGATTATGAGGAAAAATAAACTAATTCTCAATATTTTAAGGACAAATGCTTTCATGATCATGACTCTTAGAACATTGCAAGCTCCCCAGTAGAGTCACCAATTTTTTAGTGTGACTCGAATGGGCAAACCCTTTCTCTGGTAGTTATGAATACTTGTCTACAACCAGATTTTGGGATACCTTTTAAATATGATCTTTAAATAACTTTATCCCCAGCAGACAATTTGTTAACTCTTTTTCTTGTATAATCAATTACAATAGCAATAAATGCTAGTCTCTCTTATACCCAAGTTAGATTCTCACAGGCAAAAGGCTAACTAACAAGGATGAAAAATCCTTCTACACTTTGGGCTCCACATACCTAGGTGGGTGCACCTTTGATAGAATATTATCTTTCAATAGTCTTTTAACAGTGGATTAAGGATTGGTGATCCTTCTTTTTTTATGCCATTAGGCTTAGGAAGGCTAACCTATTGATTCACTCTTTAAGGAATCACTAAGATGAATTGTACTGAATACAATTAGCTAGACATGTACTTGAAATAATAGAAATATAAAGATTGATTAAATTTGAGTTGATGATAATAACCACTTGTCAGCATTTTGACCAGTGCCTAATCATGGGTGATAGAGTCAAAATAGAGCATACATATATTGAAGATAACCAATGGAAATACAAATGAACCCCAGATAGAATGCCTTACAAACTATCCTCTCATCCTCATGTTGGTTGTATTTCAGGTTTTGGTTTCTTTCCCTCAGCCTTGTGGTTTTCTCTCTCTGATTCTGTGTTTAATTCAGAAGTCCCTCAATATTCATGACTTTCCTTGTCAAATTTTTTAGGTTTTCAAGTCTAAACCTGTGAGAATATCCCAAAAATATGAAACCCTAGCTCTTATTCAGTGTTCAAATTTGAAAAGAAACCCTAAGGTTTTGTTCGCTTATGTTTCTCAGTTACCTTTTTGGTTCACTTAAGTTATGTGTTGCATTCTAATCGCTTAGTCACAAAATTTAAGCGACATATTCCCTTTTTCTCCCAGACTTAGCGATTAGCCTTTATCGCGTTGTCTCGTGCAACATTAGAATATTCCTTTATCATTCCTAGAATTCATGATTTACTTTGTATCGCATGGTCACGGGATCATTTAAACAGACCTGAAATATATGAAGGGGCCCATGGACAGGTTGGGAGGTCGCAATAAATTTTTAGCAGTCATGGGTTTATCATGAGACATTACGATTTTTTTGTGTTGCACAATTTCTAAATGGGTCGGAGGTTAAGTATGATTTGAAAGCTTTAGTCGCGCAGTCTCCAGAAAAGATGCCAGTTAAGTTAAATCTTTTGAGACTATGCGACTAACCTTTTACTGTTTGGGATAAAGCACAGTCGGGTTGTCACCATATAACTCAGGTTTCAAATCACGATAAGACATGTGTCAAGAGGTAAGTGGACTTTGAAGAATGAGCGCTTGATCACTTAAAGGTAAAAGTTTATTCAACGACTATGAGACTTACTAAGGGCTTCTGTTTGTTGCAAAGTCTCAAAATATTTTAAGGGTACGAGTAGTTACTTGGCGATTAAGTGACAGCCGTCAGATGAAGTCATTAAAGATCCTATGGTAGTCGCCAAGTCTGAGAATAAAAGAGCCTAAGAAGAAAAGTCCTCATGACTTAGCGGCTAAGGGTATGTCGCAAAGTCGTTAGATAGATTGAAGAAAAGATACCTTGTCGTGTTGTCTTCAGAAGTTTTGGCATTTAGCATTTGTATTTCATGATCGAGCGACTAAGGGCAGTTGTGTAGTCTAGCAAAGGAAAGATGACATTTGGCGACTAGGAGATAATCGCAAAATTTAACAGTAGTAGTTAGTCTCATAGTCTCAGAAAAGAATGTGGGTTAATAATAACCATTGGCGACTTTGATTTTCTCATTGTCGTGTGATCACCAAATGATGACTGTGGTTAGAAAAAGTAAGGAAAGTGGTGTGGTCACTATGTCTCTAGAGAAATCATGGATTAAGGATTGGGGTCAGTGAAAGAGAAAATAAGTGCAGTCGCGTGGTCGCTTGATACCAAATTTTATAAAAGGGCAGTAGTATCAAATATGTTAGTATGAATCATTCATCAACCAATCAGAGGCTTAGATTTTAATTATTGTGCAGAAAAGGGTAGCTGAGATGTATGACAGTTAGCCAATCCTAGGGTGACATGTCAGCTCATTTGAATTTTATAATTTTTTGCCGAGGATTCAGTTTTATGAGTTTGATTTTCCTGTCACGCTTAGAGAATTATGGCTAGGTTTTCAATCATGTTCGCAGTATGTTGAATTAAAGACATAATTAATGTTCTAAAAATCATGAGCTATGTACTTCAAATGGTTACTATAAGGAGTTGATGGTCTATTCATTTACATTCACTTTGCTTTCAGAATTCCAAAATGTGAAGAGCTAATTTGTCTGATAGAGTGAAAATTCAGAGAATTGTAGGGTTTTCTGTTGTTTAAAGCTCATTGTTCCTAGAAAACCATGCACAGAGTAGTCTGTGAATCTCAGTGATAGATTTGTTTCAATATCGGTAAAGAAAAGGAGATTCAAGAACTATAAACATGAGCAGAGCGGTCAGTGTATCCTTGACCAGTGGTGAAAGTGAGAAAGTGGAAGACGAGGACAAGGGAAAAGTAAATTATTTAGATGAATTCCTCAGACTCCTTCCTGGTTCGACTCAGAACAAAAGAGAAAATGCAAATGTGATCATTGATGATTATCGAGATGTCCGAGATGCTATTACTCCAGGAACAATAGGTTTTTCTCTTTTCAATTATTTTTATAAGAATTCTAATGAGGCTATTCCAGTGTCAAACCCTTGGACCTGTGGTTTAGCCAGGTTACTTATTCCTGATGTCTTCGTAGATGTAGAATTGTTCCTAGACCTGGCCATTCATTATGATGTTTTTTCCAAAACAATCAAAAGGAATTATGGCACTTCCCTATTGATATTGAATAGAAATTCATTCATGCAATCCTTCGGCTTATACACCACTATGTCTACCAGAATTGACATGACAAAGCAGCAATAGAGATATACTTTGAAGCCTGGTATTGCTAGGAGCCAGTTGCTGAAACATATATTGAAAGAAGTAAGAAAGTATTTAGATCCTATGTCTGGGACCAACCCATATTATTACAAGGATTTACACTTCTACATCAAGTATGTTGCCTATGCCCTGTGTAGAGTGCTAGGGATAGATGGTGATGTAGAGAAGATTAGCGTAGGCATTTTGATGATGGTGTTGGACCTACAAGAGGTCCACTCCAATACTAGCTATGATTATATTCAGCATATCATTGATAAAATGCATGAGAGTTTCATTGCAACTCAGAAGAAGATAAAAAACCCAAAGGAGAAGGAGCCCAAGTTCTTACACTACTCCATTCTTATGCATCTCCTTTTGGATTTCAATTTTGTAATCATGGATATTGATAATTTAGCCCCTCAGAGATTCTACGAAGCAGGACCAAATCCTATCTAATTTTGGGTAAGGGTTTGGAATTACACGTCAAGGGACTGTGATTATTGTGCTTTTCAGAATTGGATTGTGTATCCAATAGTACAAAGTTTGGGGACCAGTAGAACAAGGATCCCACTAAAGATTATGCAACTGCTTAGGCCATGTGACTACATAGATAGATGGGATGGAAAACATAATTGGGGTGATTTCTTCTTGGAAGAAAACTATACAATCATTAGGGTATATGGGTGTATTCACCCACCTCATCTATTACCATATTATGTACCAGCAAGAGTAGCTGCAATGGAGTTTATATGGCAGCTATTGTTGATGGACAATGAGCATTTTGCGCCACATAAGAAGGGGACTTTGACCCCTAGGAAATTCAGAATTTTTAGCTTCACAATTGGCAAAGGTACTATCGATGTAGTGGGTCAATGGTTGGAAGGATACAAAATGGGGGTAGCCCCTTATAGATATATTGACCCAGGAGTTTTTATGGCAGGGGTAAGAAAATTGTATACTCCTACAATCCCCAATACTAATGTTCACTATGAATGCATAGAGGAAGATGCAAAAAGGAACATCTTGGATGAAGATGATATTCAGATAAGAAGATTGAGGATTCAAGAGTTGTTAAATCTTGAGAGACAAATAAGGAGAAATGCAATGGCGTTTGGGGGTTTTTACCCTGATCTTCCATATTTTGACAGGATTAAAGCCATGATAGACAACTATTATGTGCTCATAGAACAACTTGATACTGTTCTTGATAAAAAAGTTTCCCAAGAATCTGATAATTCAAAATCTGAATATAACAGTAGTAGTGACAGTGATTATGCACGTCCTACTAGGTATACTCCACCATAGAAAGATATTGCTGAAGTGCCATAGCTGCAAGGAGCAGAGGGCCACATTGTGGATTTGACAATAGTGACACAACCAGATGATGTAGAAGAACCTACTACAGAGAGGCAGAAATTAGAGATATGTGAGACTTCAATTGAAGGGCAAAATAAGAAGAAAGATAAGGCTAGGGCCTTAGTACCTGGCAATAGGTTATATGATCATAATGTGAGAAACGAAATTAGGGAGGGTAAGAAAAAATAACCTGATTTAGATGATGAGGTTGAGTTGCCTCTTAAGGCCTGTGTTGATGAAAGACTAATTCATCAACAATAATTTTTGAATGATGACAACTTTGTGAAAACTGAGGAGTTTAAGGACTTCCTAAGATGGTATAAGAAGGAGAAACTAAGAGCTCAACTGACAGGTGATGGTAAGGAGACTATAACTAATGAGGCATTGGTGGCTCTGCAAACTTATGATCCTAAAAATGAGGACATCTCACCAGAGGATGCCTGGAAATTGGTACTAGGCAGTGGAATATTTTGGCTGAGGGCTGGGATTTAGCATCCACCTTTATAATTGACCAAATAAGAAAATAGCTAGACCTCAAGATGGCTAGTGAAGTTCAAATGGGTGATGTAATAAAAGGATTTGGGTATAGCCCAAAGTCTCAGGCCTTTGCAATGTGGAGCCTGTGCCCAAAAGATCAAAAGCCCCAAGTGGTGAATATTCAGGAGAATATGGTGGGCAGTCAAATGGTGTGGACAATGCAAAACACAGGGGATTTGGAGATATCCCAAATCATGACACACTGGGCTCACTTGAATGAAGACAAAACTAAACAATTGTATGATAAGTGTAGCGCATTGGTAGAAGAGACCAGTGCATTGGCAAAAGATAGAGAATTATGTAGAATACAAGTACACCAACAGGATCAGGCGATAAAGAGACTGATGAAAAAATTGGAAGAAAAACCTGAGGTGATGTATGTACCTATGCAACCACAACCCCTACAAATTGAAGAAAAAACAAAGTTTGAAGAGGTGGTTGAGGAAAAGACCGAGGAAGAGAAGGGAAATGCAATTGCTTTAGGAGTGTTAAAGGGCGTGTTACAACATAGAATTGAAATCCTAAAAGATAAAACTGATGTTGTACTTAATGCCTACAACAAATTGTGAGCTTTGCACATAGAGGTGATGGGGTATTTGGCTATCCTAAACCCCTATTTTACTAAGTGGTCTACTAGGGTGCAAGTATTTGAGAAGCTAGCATCTTTACAAGCCCTAAGATCAAATTTGCTAGAAATAGTGATAGAAGTTGAAGATGAGATCAAAAGAGTTAATATTGCTCTCTCATTCTTTAAGGGCAAATTGAATCAAATTGTGGTAAAATTAAGCCTCTTTTCTGATAATTTTAATAGATTTATTCCTTCCTTAAGGGGAGATGATGATCAAGTAAAGGTCTTATATGCCTGGAGGGGTGAATTTGATAGCAAAATGCCTAGTGCTGAGGCATTTATTTCAGGGACAGATGTGGATGTAGAAGGGTTCAATAAGATATTGGACGAAGATTTCAAGGCAGAAATTGACATCAACAATTTTCTAGTAGATGTCAAGAATATCAATGATACAAGATGGGACAGGTTAAAGGTCCAAATATAGAGTACTCAGGAATTCAAGTGGCCATCAGATGATGAAGTGAAAGCATGGGAGTTGATGACTACACCCAAGAGAAAGAAGCCAGCAGTTGAAGAAGAAATCCTGGACGATGAGTAAGGATGACTACTTGGCACCTCACTATTGAAGATAAAGAGGACAGTTATAGCAAAAGGAGAATGTAGGTGAATCTAAAAACATGATCATTCAGACTCGACATAACTACTACCATCTACTATGTATACTATCAGATTCAAGTTGCTAGATCGGGAAAAGAACAAAGAATATCTGTTTCCATCTTTTTGACTTGGTCATTCCATCGCTTCTTCTCTCTCTTTCTTTTGTCTCTTCTATAGTTTTAGGGTTAGGTTTTCTAAGACCATCTGAAGCTTGTAGAATCCTTTTAAAAGGATTCCAAGATGGTTGAAGATATATATATATGGAAGAGAGTTGTAAAAAAAAAGAAATATATTGTAAAAAATCATCTTTCTAAATCGGTGTCTATGTTCTTTCAAGCTTCAAAGATTTTTCATGTATGAAAGAAGGATTATATCAATAAAATACGGTGTAATTTTACTCTTTTCTATTGTTGTCTCTTTATTTCCTGTGTATGCTTTTTTATGCTTAATATTGTAAGGCACTCTGAAGCATTTTTGGTTACAAGGTGACTATCTAATTACTTGCAAGTTTCTTTCATGCAAAGAACTATGTTTTGTGAGTGGTTTTAGGAAGCATTAAGTATTTAAGGATTTGATACAATATTATAGAGGTAATCAAATAATTTTTAAGGAAACTTATCCTAATTGCATGTAGGTTGTAAGGTAGCTTACAGTGTTTTTTTTATGTGAGACTTCAAGCTTTTGACTCTGTAACCCAAAGGATAGGCACTGATCTAGGTTTGAGTCTAGTAATCTATCATCACCTAAGTTTTCAAAACATTCAAAATTATTTCAAACATACCTGTTACTAAAATATATGAGCTGAACTCATTAAGGACTTATGTCAACAGGACAGTGTCTACTTTGTTGATTTTTTAGAGAGTGAATCATTAGGTTATCCCTCCTAAAATCAAAAGGAAGAAGGATGCAAATCCTTGACTCATTGGTTTATGTTGTCAAAACCATAGCCTGGCTTATAGTACTCTATTTTAAGTTAGTCATTGCAATCTTTAAAGTGCTCTATAAGTTTTTACAGTGAGGTTTTGGGTTCATAACCAGTGAATGAAACAATCCACCAAATACATAGACTGAAATATCAGTAATATTTAAAAGGTAAAACCCGCCTGAGCCTGTGGAGCTCAAAAATGAAGAAGGATATTATCCAATCCTTAGAAATTAGCTTTTCCTTGCCTAAAAGAGGTTTCAACTGAGTATACCAAGTATACTATCATCATTAGGTAAGTGTTGCAAGAAAAAATGCTAACAAATTGGTGAATCCGCTTGGGAATTTAGAGATTTTAAAAGTTTTGTGAAGAATCTGCTGAATATCTCTTGCCCAAGTAATCCGAATCTATAGCACTTAAAAGTTTAACTTTTTTACAAATATACTTATGGTTATTGGTAAGGTACCCTCTTGATAAGTATTCATCCCAAGTTTTTGGGTGGCGACTCTAAAAGGAACATCTCTGAGATTAGTGCAAAAGAAATAAATGTCTTACAGAATGAATACTAGGTCAAGGGTGAGAAATTATCTAGAAAGGGTATTACATGAAGGAATCCCATCATCCTCAAGGGTTGGAGTCTCTTGGAGGAAAAAGAGAAATCAAGTTGATATGAATGAAACCCCTTTAAAAGGTGAAGAGGTTAATATCAGGAATGATATAAATACTATTTAGCATTCTCATGATGGAAATACTTCAGACTATGAGGAGGCTGCTGAAAGAGTATTAGACACACCCATAGTCACTTCTACTTCAAATGAGAGAGAAGATATTTCTACACCTAGTTCAGATTCAGAAGATGCCCCCTCTGATATGCTAGCCAATGAAGAGAAGTATATTTTGAAGTAGCTTGCCCTAGTCCAACAAATGAAAAAGGAAAGAGAGGTGAGAAAGAAAAGAAATGATCATAAGGATCTTGATAACAATAGAAAAAGATTTCCAAAACACCAAACTATGAAAGAAACACAGAGGTCTCAGAAGGACCAAGAAATACCCTTCACTCATAAATCTTCTATTTTACAAATAAATAAGGGTAAACAAAAGATGGGTGAACATAGAGATCAAGAACCTAAATTTTAGAAGCCAGTGGTTGAACAAATGTCTAAGTTAGAAATTGACTTAGAAAGATTGAGAATTGAAAAAGAAATTATGGAAAAAATGTTGGAAAAGGCACAAATGGAAGCTGCCACGATTGAAATAAAGAAAAAGATAGATTTTTTACGATCTTCAAAATATTCTCATATTGGATCAGAGAATAATACAACTTTTAGAGGAAAAGCTACTACTTCCAAAGAGGATGATGATTTTCAAAGGAAACCACTGCATAATGAAAGGTACAAACAATTTGATTTTGTTGGTATCCCTGGATACCCTAAAGCTTTTCCTAAAGATGTGGGTGATATAGGAGAAAAGCTCCCAAAGTTTTCTGGTAATAATGTGATTTCTTGTGAGACACATTTAAGGAAATTCATTGACTTTGTTGATGAATTGAATATCACCCATGAAGATGTATTAATGAAGTTATTTGTTCAGTCCCTTGTTGAGGATGCAAGAGAATGGTTTAGAAGCCTTGCTAATGGCTCTGTTGTTTCTATGGATGAGTTGATTGAATTGTTTAAAGATCAGTATAGAGACAAAACAAATAAAGGCTTTTTATTGAATGAGTTCAATAATATCAAGAAAAATTATAATGAAGAGGTCACAGAGTTTAACACAAGGTTTCAAAGAGCTATGCACAAACTATTCCAGAAAATAAAGCTAGATGAAGAGGTATGTCTAGCAACTTATTTAAATGCCTTTGATTCTAAGATGGGATATGCTCTGAGAGATAAAAACCCCAGAACTCTTACTGATGCTTATAAAATAGTAGTCAATATTGAAATGAACAGAAGAGTGTCTGGTAAATTAAATAGAAGGGATGATGCAAGGTTTAGCAAGAGAAATCTAAAAGAGCCGGAATATAAAGAATATAGGGCTCCTCAGAATAATAGACCTTCTTACAATACTACTTATAATCCTCAGAATAGAATGCAAAATCATCCATATGGAACTCAGTTCAAGGATGGAAAGCCTGTTATTGCACCTAAAAGGGAAAAAATAGACAATAAAACTCTAGACCCCCTACATAGAAATTCTGTCCATTTTTGCAATGAGGAGACTTGGTGTGAGGCTTGTGATGCTCCTCATAATCCTGACTTTTGTGTTGTCTCTTTAGATTTAAGGGCAAGTGAGGAACAAGAAAAGGATGAGGGGGAACATTTTGATCATAGTATGACCAATACCTTTTCATGTCATGATGTTGATTCAAACAGTGAGGAGGAGAATCATGATTTCTATGTCTCACAAAAAAGGATTGAGAGTCATCACCAATAGATCTTATCTGATAGTGAAACTGATGAAACTGATGACAGTATAAGATGTTATGCTCAAGCTGGTCAGGAGGTTCCACTCATAAGGAAAGCTTCAGATGAAGAGAAGGCTAAAATCACTGCTAAGTTAGTGAATAAATCTAGAAGCAATTACCACTTAAGGAACAGGGTGGTAGGTGGAACTGGTAGCCAACCTTCAGGTGTCTTTATAAAGGAAAACAAGGTAGACACTAAGTATGTTAAAAAAAAAGAAGGACCTAGTGAAAGTATAAATAAACACAAGGTCAAGATTGTCACAAAAGCCATAGAGCCAAATGTTGTTCACGAGTCAGTTCAAAAGGAACACAATGAGGAAAATGATGTTATTATTGACAAATCAAAGTGTTTAGATGTGAGGTATACTCCAGTAGACATGGGTCAGTGCTTGTCCCAGATGACAGTTAAGGTTCCATTTCTAGAAATGATGAGGATCAAAGAACATAAAGAGAAAGTAATGTCATTGTTAAATAGTGTG
>MU225865.1:1507019-1533294 GCA_018584345.1 Thuja plicata | reverse complement strand
AAGAATATATGATATATTGGACATGTTATTAGCATTAAAAGAAAGTGTTTATGTTATTTCTCCTATTCTCTTATGTTGTTCATATATAAAGGAAATAATCTTAGATATAGTTATATTTAATGATGTAATACCACAATAATGTATTCTCTCTTGATGAATGGATCAAAGGAACTGTTGAGAAATGATAGGTTAGTGATTGGAATTATTAATAATGATTAGTTATGAAAAAATGAAGCAAGATAGTAACTTAGTAATGTTAATGGTTGGTTCATGTTTATGGGTTAATGAAATACCTAGCATAATGTCTACCTTATTAATACTAATCTCTTACCTAAATGTTTAGAGGAAAGTGGTACAAAGGATAATAGATATTTATAAAAACAATATGATCTAATGGCATCAGTTGATAAAAGGAATGATGATGTTAGACGATTAACTTATGTTTAATGAAAGAAACAAGTTAGGGAAATTTACCTTGGTGCATTAAAATTAATGTAGATCTTTTAAGCTCATATTTAAATTGATATCTTATGCATGTAAATAGTTTAGATAATGTTGCTTTAGTAGCAACATTAGGGAACCTGTGAGGACTTAAGTTGAATAAATCTTGCACTCAAGTTGTAGAAATATTTTTTATTTTATTTTAGAGATATGAAGTACAATGATGAATATTATTCTATGTAAAAAAAATACATTACTTGCATCTTATAGATATTTTATGTCTTGTCCTCTCAGGTTGCCTTGCAGGGCATTACACTACCAAGTTTTCACTCTTATGAAGTGAGCTCTGCTAGGAGCCAACCCTGGTAATGGTTAAAAAACACATTGCTAAATGTGATTTGGTTAAAGGATTTAATCACCCTGTCAGGAGTGGCCTTGTCAGAGGTCTTAGAAAATTCCACCTGAATGTCACCTTGCTCAAAGGATTTAGACAATGACTGTTAGGTCAACCTGGTTAAAGGATTTTGACTGATACAATGGTTAGAAAGTAATCAGCAGGTGTGATTTGATACATACAACTTTCTTTGCAAATCTAGATCCAATTCAGCTCTAATGCTAATTCACTGAGTGGCCTCCATTCTCATTTCAATCTTCAGATCTACTTGGAATCTATCAAGCAATCACTTTCGCAACTCTCAGCTTCTTTGCTAGTTCATGCCAATTAGTCAATTAACCATGCAATCCTCTTGCATACACTTTTCACACTCATACTACTTGAAAAAACCCCTTGAGGTTATCTTATACCTCTTCATCTAGGTGAAATAAATATTTTGACTCTTAATCAAGATTGTAGACCTTAGTTTAGGTCAGATCCAATGGATCTTTCCATCATTTACATTTAATTTACTTCTCCAAAGCAATCACCAATTAAATCTTGAATCCATGCTTTAAATATGGTTACCCGTGCATTTAAATAGTGTGGACCAATCATGCTTATCCTTAATTAACTTTACATATCCCAATAAATTCAATTATGTTGGCCATAGATCTCAAATCTCAATAATTACCAAAATATTGCTGCTCGGCCAACACTATGTTCTTCCACTTGGTCATCACTGTTTTCCTCGACAATTTAGTGGCGCTTGATCAACACTTAGAAATTATGGTCGACATACGCTGGTGTCCGGTTGACACAAAATTTGCTTAGCATATACTATTCCCAGTAAAATGACATTATAACTTAGTGTTATAGATAAAAAATGCATTACTTTGTCAATGTGCCAATTGATCAAGTACCCTTGTAATTTCCCATAACTCAACCATTTCACTTGGCCTTCTTGTTATCCTTGCCTTCAAATATTCTTCAACAATCAATAGATATGGTACTCAAACATATAACAATAGTCTGACTAGTTAAGGTTTGCCATCAATGACAAAACAATAATTGTTTCCATTGTAGCTTTCCAACAATCTCCCTCTTTGGCATTGATGGCAACACTAAACATTAAAACAATAATTTTACAAACATAGTTACCATACAATCCAAAAAGTCTACATGTGTTCCTTGATATGAAAAAGTCTTCATTAATATTTTTAGCTTCATTCTGATTCTCATCCTGTAACACATTTCTCCCCCTATGTCTATAATCACACTGAAATATTTCTATTTCTATTCATCTGTAGACTCCCTCTTTCAGTAAAGTCTCCCCTTTTTTCTCTAAGTATAGTAAACTCTCCCTCTTTGACAACAATGCCAAAGATGTTGACATCTTCATCATGCAGATTATTCTATTCTGACTCTGTATCATGCTGTTCCTGTCATCTTGTTTATGACTAATCCTCTTTTTTGTCCTTGTCTTTCTTTCACAACTTTAGACAGCTTCCTAAAGTGTGACTTCCTGTGCATCAATGTGTCAAATATTATGAATATAACATTTGATGTAACAGCTCCATTATGAACTAATTAGCCTTAGTTAGGGGAATCACCCCTAATTTACCTTGCAAATACTCATGAGCATCCTTGGGTAGTGCTTTTGTAAATATGTTTTCTAACTATTCCTTAGTATGCACATATTCCAGTCTCACTTCCTTGCTTTGAACTAGCTCCCTCAAGTAACGATACTTGCTAGCTATATGCTTTGTCTTAGAGTGCATCACAGGGTTTTTGGAAATATTAATGACACTCATGTTATCACAATATATAGCAACTAGTTCTGTGATCTCCTCTTTCATTCCTTTCAATAGTATCTTCAACCACACAATATTAGAGCAGTTAACTACTGCTGCCACATACTCGGCTTCATCTATAGATTATGAGGTGCAATTCTATTTCTTGCTTGTCCATGAAACCAATCTCTTTCCCAAAAGAAATACGCCACCTGTGGTGCTTTTCCTGTCATCCACATTTCCAGCCCAATCAGATTCAGTGTAAACTCTAAGCTCAAATGTATCATTCTTTTTGTAATACAGACCATATTCATCTATTCCTTTCAAATATCATAGAATTATTTTTACTGCCACCATATGAGTTTCCTTGGAATTGGCAGAAAATCTTACAACAATTCCAACAGCCAGAGCAATATCAAGTCTACTGCGCACAACATATTTCAGCTTTCCAATCATTGAACTGTAAAGGGTTTGATTCACTTCTTTTGTATCATCATTTTTTGTTAACTTTTGTCCAGTAGCCATGGGTGTACTTACTGGTTTTGATTCTTCCATTCCAAAAGTTTGTATTATCTCCTTGACATATTTTGATTGAGTAATATAGATACCATTCTTCATTTGATTTATTTGTAAGCCAACAAAGAATTTGATCTCACCAAACATAGACATCTCAAATTTAGTTTGCATCTCTTTTGAAAATGTTTGGCATAACAAATCTTGTCCACCAAATATAATATCATCAATAAAAATTTCATTTAATAAAGTACCTTTATTTTGTTCTATCTTCAAATACAGATTGTTGTTGTCATTGGTCCTTGCAAATCCAATCTTTATCAAATAATTGTGCAATCTCTCATACCATGCTCTTGGTGCTTGCTTCAGTCCATATAGTGCCTTGTGTAGTCTACAAATCATGTTCCTCTTTCTTGGGTCAAAAAATCCATCAACTTGTTCAATGTACACTTCTTCTAATATCCCATTCAGGAATGCTGATTTTACACCCATTTGATAAACTTTAAAACCTTTGTAGGCTACATAAGCAAGTAAAGTTCTGAATCCTTCCAACCTTGCAACTGGGGAGAATGTTTCTCCATAATCAATTCCTTCCTCTTGTGCATAACCCTTTCATACCAGTCTAGCTTTATTCCTTGTTACTTCTCCATGTTCATTCAACTTATTTTTGAATACCCACTTAGTACCAATTACATTTTTGTCATTCAGCCTAGGTAAAAGTGTCCAAGTCTTATTCTTTTCAATCTGTTCAATATCTTCATTCATGGCTTGTATCCATTCTTCATTTTCTAAGGCATATTTTACTATTTTTGGCTAAAAATCACAAAAGAATCGTGTATCATCTCTCAACTTACTTCTTGTCATAACTGCAGAATCCTTTGATCCTATGATTTGATTAGGTTTGTGGTTCCTCCTCACATACTTTTCTAGAGTAGGTTCTTGCTTTGCTTCAGATTCATTGTTATCATTCAATTTTGGTTGATTTTGTGTCTCAACATCTCCATGAGATAGCTCAGAAATAACCTCTTGTTGCCTGACAACCTCATTATGTGACTTGGCAGGTGCTAGCTATTGCTCGGCAACCTCATTTTCAGGTTCAGGTAATACATTAGAATATTCCTCATCTAGATAGACAAATGATTTGTAACTTTCAGGTTCCTATGTACTTTTTACATATTCATCAATTCTAACATTTGCACTTTCCACAATCTTGTTAGTGTTAGAATTCAAACACTTATATGCTTTAATTTTAGTTGAATATCCAAGAAATATGCCTTCCTCACCTTTAGCATCAAGTTTTCTATTTCTATTATCCTTTAGTATGAAATATACTTCCAAAAACTTTGAAATATCTTACATTAGGTGCATATCCATACCATAGCTCATAAGGTGTAGTATTAGTACCTTTCTTGACTTGTACTCTATCGGGGTATAGATTGTTGTACTCATAGATTCTCTCGAATATTTGTGTGCAACATTTTTCTCCATCATTAGTGTTCTAGCACAGTCCATGATAGATCTATTTCTTCTTTCAGCAATACCATTCTGTGGTGGTGTCCTAGGCGCGGACATCTATCTTTTTATACCCCGTTCATTGCAGAACATGTTAAACTCATTGGAAATGAGATCACCTCCTTGGTCAGATCTCAAAAATTTCAGACTTTTACCTGTCTCCTTTTCAACTTTCGCCAAGTACCAGTAAAATAAATGGAATGCATCATATTTTTCTTTAAGAAACCTAACAGTCATCATTCTAGAGTAATCATCAACAAATAGGATGAAATATCTATCTCCACAGTAACTTTTCTCACCAATGGGAGTACAAAGGTCAGTATGAACCAATTCCAGAATTTCCTCAGAAGTATGAGTCTTGCTCTTGAAACTAGATTTTCATTTTTCCCAATTGACATTGCTTACACATTGCATTTTCAGGTTTCTTTAACTTAGGAAACCCTCTAACATTTTTCAATTTTCTTATGCTTACCAAGTTATCAAAGTTTACATGAAACAACCTTTGATGCCATAAACAAACATCATTATATTGTGCAAACAAGCATGTCTCATCAACTAAGTCCAGATAGAACAAGTTACATATTGTTTTCTCTCCACTTCCAACTAGTTCTCTAGTGGCATCATAGATCTTTGCCTTCTTGTGTTGGAACTCAAATCTATAACCAAAAGTATTTAGCTGTGCAATAGTCAATAAATTATAGTTAAGATCATCAACCCAATATACATTATCACATCTAATCTTTTCAGTCAATTTAATTGATCCTTTCCCTTTAACAAGACATGGTGCATCATTACCAAATTTAACATAATTGCCATTGCACTATTCTAAGGTCTCAAATTTATCCTTATCAGCAGTCATGTGATGTGAAAAACCACTGTCAATAATCCAACTGTCACCTTTACTCATATAAGAAATTAATGTTGTTTTCTCATCATCATCAGAATCATCTTTCATAGAAACATACACAACTTCTATATCATTTTCATTAGAATTTTCAGATCCACTGTCAGAAGCTTCCTCAGCTATATAGGAAGATTTATTACCTTTGTCTTTGTAATCCTTATACTTTCTAAAGTCTCGGTCATCCTTTCTATCTTTGTACTTGCTGTCTCTTGTTTCATCTTTGTCATTCTTATTAGGACATCTAGCAAAAATATGACCTACTTTGTTACATGAAAAACAAATGATAGGACGTTTACCTTTGAATTTTCCTTTTCCTCTAGATAGTCTTCTTTCCATAAGTGCCTCAAGCTCTTCCACATCATCATTTATAGTTTCACTATCACTATTCACACATTTCTTTGATTTGTTAAGGACCAACTGGGATCTGAATGCAGAATCAATAGCTTGTGGAGTGTAGCTATCAAAATTTGACATCTCAAATGTAGTAAGTCTGCCTACCAGACCTTCCAAAGTCAAATTTTTGTTGGGAGTACATCTTAATTCTTGAATTGTAGAGACTCTAATAACATATACATAAATAAGAATCCTTAGTGCCTTGTTCATAATGGTGTTATCATCAATGGATCCATTAGCTCCTCTAATAGCATTCACAAATTCTTTATCCTACCACAATATTGAACTATATTTTCTCCTTCTTGCATTTTCATTTCATCAAACTTACCTCTTAAACTTTCGGATTTGGCTCTTAGCACATTTGTATCTCTTCCATAGATGGTTGTTAGGGTATCCCACATCTACTTTGCACTTGTATAGTTCTTTATGTCTTCAAATCCAGGATAGCTCAGGGATGATGCAATCTCCAACATTGCTTGATTGTGTTCCTGCTTTTCTCTTAACTATTTAGAAGTGAGAGGTGTTGTTGGGAATACATAATCATGTTCAATATAGTGCTTAGAAGCATCACTGATACTAGCCAGATGCAATTTCATCAAACTATGCCATGTAGGGAAGTTACCTTTGTTCAACTTTGGTACCTCCTTTTTATACATCTTGATCTTTTTATCGAAGTACCTTCAAACTATTTTCAAGAGACCAAAGCTCTGATACCAATTGTTAGAATGAATTTAGAATAACTTAGAGGGTGGGGGGGGGTGAATCAGTTATCCTCAGGTATAGATGTACCAATTAAAACTTTATAGCACTTTAAACAACTCAAATATGCTCGGTAGCAACAACATAAGTCAACAACATAAATATCCAGTTTATTGTTCAAACGTAACCAACTTGTAGAAACTTAACAGTAAAACACAACATAAACATTCACACAAGTTGACACTAATATTTAATGTGGAAACCCAATTCGGGAAAAACCACCAGTAATATGCTACCAAGTCTCCACTCTTATAAAGTGAGTTCTGCTAGGAGCCAACCTTGTTAAAGGTTACACAACACATTGCTAAATGTGTCCTAGTTAAAGGATTTAATCACCCTGTCAGGAGTGGCCTTGTTACAGGTCTTAGAACATTCCACCTGAATGTCACCTTGCTCAAAGGATTTATACAATGACTATTAGGTCAACCTGGTTAAAGGATTTTGACTGATACAATAGTTAGAAAGTAATCATAAGGTGTGATCTGATACATACAACTTACTTTGCAAATCTAGATCCAATTTAGCTCTAATGCTAATTCACTGAGTGGCCTCCATTCTCATTTCAATCTTCAGATCTGCTTGGAAATCTGTTAAGCAATCACTTTCACAACTCTCTGCTTCTCTGCTCAGCCTTCTCTACTAGATCATGCCAATCAATCAATTAACCATGTAATCCTCTTGCATACACTTTTCACATTCATCTCACTACTTGAAAAAACCCCTTGAGGTTATCTTATACCTCTTCATCTAGTGGAAATAAATCTTTTTTTTCTTAATCAAGATCGTAGATCTTAGGTTAGGTCAGATCCAACAGAGCTTTCCATCATTTACATTTAATTTACTTTTCCAAAGAAATAACTAATTAAATCTTGAATCCATTGGTTAATTATGGTTACTCGTGCATTTAAATAGTGTGGACCAATCATGCTTATCCTTAATTAACTTTACATATCCCAATAAATTCAATTATGTCAGCCAGAGATCTGAAATCTCAATAATTACCAAAATACTTCTGCCCTACCAACACTATGTTCTTCCACTCAGTCATCACTATTTTCCTTTGCAATTTAGTGGCACTCGGTCGACACTTTGAAATTATTCTTGGCATACACTGGTGGTTGGTTGACACAAAATTTTCTTGACATATAATGTTCCCAATAAACTGACATCATACCTTAGTGTTATAGATAAACAACACATTACTTTGTCAATGTGCCAACTGATCAAGTACCCTTGTAATTTCCCATAACTCAACCATTTCACTTGGCCTTCTTGTTATCCTTGCCTTAAAATCTTCTTCAACAATTAATAGATATGGTACTCAAATAGATAGTAATAGTCTCACTAGTTAAGGTTTGACATCAATGAAAAAACAACAATTGTCTCCATTGTATCTTTCCAACATTTTATAGACATGATTTAACCATTTTTAAGTCCTTGTCTTTCTTTTTCTTGACGTGATCCACAAATCTTTCCATTCTTTCTTTAAAGCCTGCTTTAGTTTTTATCCCATAGATTTCTTCTTGACAACTAGAATAAAGCTATCTTTAAATATCTAGCTTATCTTTAGCTTTTAACTGGTTGATGAAAACAATGTAATCAAATAGTTTACCCTATATTTAGCTCCTTCCAGCTAATTCTTTTGTCATTTTTGAACTTCATTTGTGATCGGTGTTTAAATCCTTGTTTTCTCAGTCTTGACTTCAGTTGTCCTCAAGCATTTTTGTCCATCGGGGTTGTCTATCCATCGGGAAACACTATGACCTTTAGTTCTGCTTGGGTATCACTTTGGTTTTTCTAGGTAGTGCTTTCTTGGGTATCTTGCTCAGTTTACACTATGACTCTTCTTAGGGTTCTCTATCCATTGGTGTGCACTGTCCGTCGATGTTTTTTATAACTTGGTGTATACTGAAATTTTATGTATTACTGATAACATAAACTTGATCTCTTTGGTTCTTTAAAGTCCTCAAAAATATGGATATGACCAATCAGAGTATATCAAGTTGACATGAATGAAAATACAATACATTAACTGATTTAATGTCTTGCATTAACTTTCTACAGCTCGGTGATCATCAACTTAACATGTTCAAACATTCAATCAGTTATAGTTCATCAATCTCTCCCTTTGGCATTGATGGCAACATACTACATTCTACTAATACAATATGAAATATATCATTTGTAGTTCATCAATCTCTAACAAACTTATTTTTCTATAACCAATACAAATGTCTAACTCTTGGTAAGCTCTTCTAGCTTAGATTAGATTCTTGCAGATTATTTTCTTCATTCTTTATTCCCTTCACTGGATAGATGTAGCAACTTTTGATTCTATCCTTCCCTTTGACTGTTCCTCTTTTTGATGGATAGTTCTTTTCTCTTTTTCCTTTGACAACAATATATTTATTTCCATATTCATTAAGAACATCTCTCCTTTTGAATACTTCTGATAGATATTTCATATGGATACAATCTCTCCCTTAAGTCATCTCTCCCTTTGACAACAATGCCAAACTAAATCTCTCTCTTCTATAATATATTCCTTGAATTTCCTCTCCATTAGCAATACAATAACTCTAGTGTTCGGTGCAGATAAGTACCTTTCTATGTACTGATATATATTTGCAGTCCATCTCTTTTCTTGCATCAACATGAATGATCTTCTGATTATGTGTAGGCTGATGTAGCCTCTTATTCAGCTTAGTGACCAATAGACAAGGGTCAGACCCCTAGTCTATTTCCCAGGTACTCAAATGTATCTTTAGGAAATGGCTTTGTGAATATGTCTGCCAATTGTTCCTTGGATTGAACATATTCTAGTATCACCTCTTTCTCTTGCACTTGTTCTCTTAAGTAATGATACTTGATAGCAATATACTTTGTCTTAGCAAGCATGACTGGGTTCTTTGAAAATTTTATTGCACTTGTATTATCACAATAGTTAATCACTAGTTCAAGATTTTTTATATTCATACCTTCTAGTAATTGCTTGATCCATGCAATGTTAGAGCAATTCGCAAAAGCAACCACATATTATGCTTCTGCAGTAGATTGTGAGATGAATCCTTGCTTCTTACTTATCCACGTGACAAGTCTATCTCCCATGAAGAATGCTCCTCCTATTGTTCTCTTTCTTTCATCTAAATTCCCAGCCCAATCAACATCTATATAGACTTGAAGCTCAAATTTTCCTTCTCTTTTATACCATAAGCCATATTCTTTGGTATTCTTTAGATATCTCAAAATTCTTTTGATAGCAGTCATGTGTGATTTCTTGGGATTAGCAAAGAATATTGCAACTATTCCAACTGCATGTGCTATATTTGGTCTAGTATGAACAACATACATGAGTTTTCCAATCATAGATCTATATATGGTCTTATTTACCTTGGTTAACTTGTCTTCTTTTGTCATCTTGCATCTGGTTTCCATAGGTGTTCCAACTGGTTTGGAATCTTCCATATTGAATATCTTCAACACTTCCTTGATGTATTTGGATTGTGTGATGTAGATTCCTGCATCCTATTGAAGAATCTGTAGACCAAGAAAGAATTTGATCTCCCCAAACATTGACATATCAAACTCTTTGATCATTTCATTAGCAAATGATTTTCTTAACATATCATTACCTCCAAATATGATATCATCAACAAATATTTCAGCAATCAAAATGTTATCATCAGTATCTTTTTTCAAATATAGATTACTATTTTCATTTGTTCTTACAAATCCAATACTTATGAGTTAGGAGTGAAGTCTTTCATACCATGCTCTCGGTGCTTATTTCAATCTATACAAGGATTTGTATAGTCTACAAACCATTTTTATTTTGTTAGGATCAACAAACCCTTCTGGTTGTTTAATGTATACCTCTTCTTCTAGTATTCCATTTAGGAATGCAGATTTGACATCCATTTGGTATACCTTGAATCCTTTGAATGCAGCATAAGCAATTATAATTATGACTCCTTCTAGTCTAGCAACAAGTGAAAAGGTTTCTCCATAGTCAATACCTTCTTCTTGTGCATACCCTTTTTATACTAATCTTTCTTTGTTCCTTGTGACTTATCCATTCTCATTTAGCTTGTTTTTGAATATCCATTTGGTACCAATGACATTTTTGTAATCTGGTCTAGGTACTAATGTCCATGTTTTGTTCTTCTCAATCTTTTCTATCTCTTCATTCATAGCACTAACCCATTCTTCATTTTCAAGTACAATATTTGTTGGCAAGTTGAATCCCAGATAATACATGACTTATTTTGTGTTGTCATTATGGAAATGAAGTCATATAAAGTTTCTGTCAAGTAAACTTGGAAGACAAAAAATGACTAAGCATAGAAAACAAGGTAGACAAAGTTATGCAGTGATCGACACACCAGAGCACATGCGAGCGATCAAATCAGGGTATGCGCATTGACATATATATCCTATGTTACGTGTACATACTAAGTCCAGACACACATGGTATGGAATGACAGTACGGATAAGTTACAACAAGAACAATACTACTACAGTTCAGAAGACAGAGCATGGAGCTGACTTATGTTTTGGATTAGCGTATAACATTTTGTTGTGTAAAGGCCAAGCGCCTATGATAGTAAGTTTGTAATCATGTATTTATTATTGTAGTAAACATGCTTAAGCCAATTTGTTTGGAAGCATTGTGTATTATCTTTTTGGGCAAACTATGGTCTTGTTTTAGGTTGCGTCTATAGACAGATCTGAGAAAGAAAAGGAGGAGCTTAAACTAAAAGTTGATGGCTCACAAATGCTTATCAAAAATTTAAGAAAAGATTTGAAAAATTTCTCTACAAATGATTTGGTGAAAATGGTCAAGAAACTGAATGAAGAAAACTTATCTTTAAAGGATAAGATAGAAGAATTGAATGATCAGTTAACTAATAGCCTAATAGCTATTGAAGAGAAGAACAAAGAAAATAAACAGTTAGATGAAGAACTCATGCAAGCCAATATGAAAATCTTGGAATTGGAAAACATCATGAATAAGATTGAATCTGAATTATCAGGAGCAAAAGACAAGATTGATAAACTTCACACAAGTTCTAATTTAATTCAATCATATCTCTATGCACAAAAGATAAAACATGAAACCACTGGTATGGGATACAATAAAGCTCAAATTGAGATCAATTCACTACAAGAAAGAAAGAAATCTCAAATAGAATCTATAGAAAAAAAGAAAACTGAGAATCATGAAGAGACTAAAGTAGGGCACAAGGCAGTCAACTGTACTTACTATGCCTATAACAAACATGGTCACTTGGCAAGAGATTGTAAAAAGGTAAGACCTTTCAAGGGTTATTATTACTCCTATAAAAATTTTGGCTACATGGCTATACATTGCAGAAAAAATCAAAGAAATCAGTCACAACAGAACCAAAGAAATATGAATCAACAAAATCAGAGAAATCAACCTCCAAGAAACTTGCAGAACATTACATGTCAGATATGCAATTACAATGGACACACAGCCAAGAAGTGCAGCATGATAAATAACAACATCAGACCTCCTATCATTTGTCACTCATGTGGAAAGGTTGGACACATCTCAAGGTTCTATAGATCCAGAACTCAAAAACAAGATAATCCTAAAAAGTCACTATTTGAAGAATCAGGAGAAGTCAAGTTTGTACAAGCAAAAGAAGATTCAGATAAAATATGGGTCAAAGCAAAGAAAGATAGTGATGAGAAAAAGGTAGTAGATGCATCCATAGTGGATGCACCCTCTACTTCTAGATAGTTGACCTTCTTGGTCTTAGGGGGAGCTATTCTAGCTCTAAAACCCTATGCAGATGGTATACTCACCTCTGAGTATGCACCTTTGGATTTATGTTTATGATCATAATTTGTAGCAGTATGCATGCATGCATTATCTATAATGCATTCTGAACAAATTTTGATACTCTGTGTGAAAACTGCGTACGGTAGAAAGCATTAAATGCAGTAACCTTTATAAAAATCAGTAAATATTTGATCATATTCACATTTGCATTTGAGATCAAATAATTTGGAGAGCACAGGAGCACTGAGCATCAAATCACTAAAGGATAACAAATTTGGTGGTTAAGTGAACAAATAGAAGTTGGAACAGAACCCTAACAATCGTGTCATTTCAATTTACTATGAAACCCTACTTAATCAAGCTGTAAGTAAGTATGGAAACCCTAGTTGTATTTGAAATTACTAAAAGGAAGAGATTTATCTTTAAGAAGCATCCATTCAAGTCTATATTAGATGATGGTGAAGGAGAATTCTCTAAGACTCTGCTAGGAGTCATGCATGTAGAAGATATTCATGCGTACATCTACTGCAAGAAGGAAATAATTGGAGACAACATCATAGCTACTCTTATGGGTTCAATGATGAAACCAGACTATTCATTCAAGGATGAATACATGCATCTCATTGATAACCCTATCTTTGAGTATTCTAATGTGCACAAATTATACCAGCCAAAATGGGTTAAAATCTTGTTGAGCAGGATACATGATGACCTCTACTAGATTGGTGAAGTTCCCATCCACATTACTATAGACCTAATCCATGACATGACTGGACTTCCTAAGACTAGACCAGTTCTTCCAACTGGTAAGGATGTTAAGAGACAGGTTGAGAAAGCATGCTTATCTAGGAGTGATAGGAGCGGGATGAAAGTTGATCCTATTAAAGAAAATGACATTAAGCTCCTCACTATGATACTTGGTTACAGGTTTCAACAGGCAAGCAAACTAAATAGTGTATCCGTAGAAATAGTTCTGGCAACAATAAGGATGGTGAGAGATAACACTCAGTACAATCTTTGTGAACTATTGCACGCATAGCTGCTTGAGAACATCAAGGCTATTAAGCATGACAAGAGCAAGATATTCAGGTTTGGCTCTTTGATCATCTACCTATACTTCCACATTGTTGATAAGGTTGCAAATCTTTACCTAGATAGAAGTAAACCCACTATGTATCAGATTTCACTAAAAGCCACATCAGAGAGCAGTGTGAAGGATTCTATGGACATGGACATCAAGACATTCAGGATCTAAATGCAAAAGAGGTTCAGATTATCTGAGAAAATAGTTGAGAAGTATAAGGAGACCATATGCTTCATGGTAGAGAATGATTGCACTTGCATGGAGGTAGTTGAGCCTAGAACCAAATGGATTCACCCACTTGGTTATGAAGTTGAGGAACATGTGTTGGAAGGATATGCACAAGTTATTTTGTCTATGCCCAAAGATCCTAATGAGCCCAGGTGGGGCACTTATAGAGAGAAGACAAATGAAGTTGATTATGTCCTATATAGTGCTGATAAAAAAAGGAAGGCATCTAGAATTACATCTATCATACTAAAAGTTCATGGGGTCACACAAGAAGACCTAGATAAAGAAAAGGAAGCCAAGATTGTAAAAGAACTTGAGAAAACTTCTGTACAAGTCAAAATAGAGAAGTCTGAGGACATCCAGAAGAAGAAGAAGAAGAAGAAGAAGAAGGTTGAAGAGAGCACTTCTGCACCCTCTACCACCATTGATCTGGAATCCTCTCCACCTTCTGTACCAAGAAAGAAGTCTAGAGGAAGGAAGGAAGCATCCACTAGTCACCCATCCTCAAGAACAACTCAGAGCACAGTAAGAAATTCTCAAGCTCCTCATGAGGTAGGATTCAGACCTAGTCTTCATGTCTTAAGGAACAAGATTGTTAATGAAGGAAGACTAGATACAATTACAAAGGTTTATGGCAAGTATCAGGACATAGATAAATATGAGATGCATTCTATGATCATCTCTCACATGATTAAGTTTACAAAGTCAGTTCTAGAACTTAAAACAGTGATACCAGACAAATTATGGAATATTCTAGAGATAATGAAAAGACATGAAATTGAGGAAGATATGAGGATTAGAGAAGAAAAATTGGATAATCTTCTCCCTATTTGCGCACATGATGAGAAGGCAATTCTATTAGATTTGGTAAAGCCTCATCTCAGAACCAAGATAGTGACTCTTCATATTATGAACAAAGAGTACGAGTTAGTTGGGAAAAAGACTAAAAAATCTTTTGCACATGTGTTTATGGATAGACACATGTATCCATCAATAGTGCCTACAACAAAGGTAACTCCAGTTCCTCCCAAATAGGTTATAGAACCAGTGATTTAGAATGCACCTAAGACAGGTCCATAGGTTTTAGTGCCTTCTGTTTCAATAACCTTTGATATAGAAAAAGATTTAGGAGATACTATAGTGATTGAAGATATCAAAATATCCATGACCGCCTCTGACAATGATATGGACAAAGTTGAAAAACCATTTTTAAGAACTGAGCAAGTGTGCACTGATGACACATCTTTACAAAAAGATGAAGTTCCCTCCACAGATCCAAGACTTGAATAAAGAGGAAGATAATCAAAATAATGAAACACCAGTCATGGAGATCCCAGTAAAAATTGAATGCATGGATACTAGTTAGAATACTATATTCACACCATCCATTCAACCATCTACTTCATTGTTGTCAAGCTTAACTCCCGACTCAATAAGTCTGAATGCATGGGGAGAAGAAGACTTGATCAAGATCAGTGTCCTAGCTATGGAAAAATCAAAAGAGAAACAAGTTATGAGAAGTCCTCTCTTTTTGGAATCAGTGAACATTCTGAATGATCTAGTGCCTATAGACAAGAAAGTAGCTAAAATTCAGTCAGTTGATGATGTAGACAACATCCTAACAAGCTTCAAAGTACATTTTACAAGCGTAGTAGACTCATCTACTAGAATTGTAGAAGATGAGTATAAAAAGGAAAGATTAAATGAACTGGTAAAGAATTTTACCTTAGATTTAAGCTCATTAAAGATTAGTTAGTCTATGTTTAAAGAGTTGGCAGCTAAAGGCATAAATGTAATATAGAAAACTACATGGACAGAGTGAAATTCAGCTCTGAATAGATATCTTGGTTGATAGTGTTAGAAAATCAGTTGAAACATCCACGCAAGACATGAACATTTGCAACAATATCTATCAAGGTCAGTTGGACAAGATTGAAAAGGCAAAGTTCAAGATCAATAAGATAAGAATCAGACAGACTCAACTGAGAAATGTACTAGCACCCTCCTTAGCAGTTTTGGATGAGAACATCAAAAAGATTGATGCCACTATTGTCACGTATGATCAAGGTCCCTACATGGATCTGATAAAAATGGAGAAGCTCACATATGCTCTATGCGCCCATCTCTAGACAGTTGATGCAATGAAGGCATTTTGGCAGAAAGAGATCAAGTCTCTTGAGATTGTATATCTAGATGTATACATGGAGTAAGTATCTAGAGACTTACAAGTTTTTGGACACCTTTGTCATTAATGTCAAAGGGGGAGTAATGTATATAAATAATAAGGGTATATATGGGGAGTAGTGTATGTATATGTTAAAAAGATATAATGATATACAACTCTTTTTGTGTTAAGACAATTTTGAGTAACTTGGTTACATTCCTTTGTTTCCATTAATGACAAAGGGGGAGATTGTTGGAAAGTTGACTCCCAAAGAATACATGACTTATTTTGTGTTTTCATTATGGCAACAAATTCATATAAAGTTTCTGTCAAGTACACTTGGAAGACAAAAATGACTAAGTATAGAAAATAGGGCAGATAGAGTTATGCAGTGATCCACACACCAGCGCACATGTGAGTGATCAAATCAGGGTATGCATGTTCACATATATGTTCTATGTTACGTGTACATACTGTAACACCCCAACATTGGCATCTTACAACCCTAACCAATTTTTTTGCATTTGGCATTCTTCTGAATCATCTAAGTCCTATTGTACTAGGCAATTCTGAGTTTTGACTATCTCTACTCGACCTAAGTGTCAAATGTAGAAAATCCTAAATCTGCATTAATCATACATTATATTTAATTCCTAAATATCTATAGGCTAAACAAACCTTATGATTGAATTAATTTAATTATAAATTCCTAGCACTTTAATTAAATTAAATTTACCCTCTTTAGCTTAGACACATAAAAGGGAATTAAATAATATTTAATTATTAAATAAATATCCTCTTTTTCAATAATTGAATTTAATTATTCAGATAATTGAGAAAAACCTATTTATGAGGTCATATTTATTTAATTAATTGGATATTCTCTCAAAAATCTTTCTCCTATTCAGAAATAGAATCTTTGAATTAATTGTGCTTTAAAGAGAAAGAAAACAATTAAAATCAAATAAAACATAATTAAATCAAAGAAAGAAAACAGTTAAAGCAAAGAGAAAACAATTTATTGTTTTCTTTTAAATAAAGCTTTCTAATTTAAACTGGCTTTTCTATCTGTTTTATTTCAAAGAGGAAAGTTTCTATTCTGATAATCTTTGAGTCTATAAAAGAACTCCCATTCCTCATTCAAAACCCCTAATTACCCTGGAGAAAATATGCATTGTTAGAATACTAAATTGTTTCTACATTTTTATCATCTTATTTCTAGTTAAAAGCTTTCATTTGCAATAGAATAATTTCAATTTCTAGAATAATTGCATTGAAATCATGTCTTAGATTAATCTTGCATCTCTCAATTCTTAGAATAATCTTGCATTGCATTGCATTCATGGAGAAAAATCCTTCATTCCTAGATTGGTCTATGGTTGTGAGACTCTTTCTCTGAGAGCTATTTTCAAAACCCTATCTGGATAGAAGGCAACAGGTCGAATCATACAGGCAGGCAGGATGAATAATCTCATATTCATTCTTGTGTGTATCTGGTGAAGAAGGACTATGTTGAAGTGTATGGTGAGTTAAAAAGGCCAAATTTACCACATACATTTTTGGAGCCCACCCTGGGGCAGGTACATTTCTATTCTGGCCTCATTTCATTTCATTTTTTTTTGCATTCTGTCTGTACTTCCATACTGCTCTGTTTTAATCTCGCGCGAACTTTCTGAGCATCTCACGCGAACTTTCTAGTTCCTCACGTGGCTCTTTGCACTTCTTCGCGCGATCTAGTATAAATCATCGCTCAAAATTACACACCAGAGCTTTCATTTGATATTTTCTTGTCTCATTTTTCTAACCATCTTCTATTTTCTAACATCTATGTTTCTTTGATTTTATCTTTTGAAACAACTTAGCAGTGGTTTGCAGGATGCTGAGATAAAGAAAAAAATCATAAACTTCTAACGTGTTTATTGTAGGACGTTAAAATGAAAAAATACATTACAAACTACTAATGGGTTTATTGTAGGATGTTTTTCAAAGACCTTTTGTGTTTTCACAAATTCTCATGTCTATTTTTAGTAGTTGAAACACACTTCGGTTGGTGCTTAAAATGAATCATTGTCTTGCGTGATTGAAGTGTTTTTTAGGTTTTAATCCTAAGAACTACATGAATGTATCCTCTCCCCTCGCCTTTATGGATCTTGGGTGTAAGAGAAATTCATGTGATTCTTCTAGAGTGGCTACCTCCTGAGAGCTTTAGCAGAGCCGCTGAGAGTGGATGCCCAACTAGTAACAGGCTAAAGCCAAGCCCTTCTGAACCGGTATACAAAAAATGCTATTGTGATTAATGTCACAATAGATAGGTGTGAATTCATTATGGAAACCAAAATCTCCTCCAATACCCTAGTGGTGCGTTAAAGTCCCTACATTGTTAAGGTGAAAGCCTTTCTTTGAAAGGATTGGGAGAGCCCCCTTAATTGGGAAAATGACTTGATCAAAACCACCTGAATGGATTTCCTTACTACAACCTATTGTTCTAGTTTCCAAAAAACCTCTATCTATTGGCGCAGAAGGTCAGAGACCGAGTAAGACACCCCACACTCTTACGGCTCTTAGTAGAGACAAAACCCTTTGGGAAGAAATTCCTTTGGGGTTTGAAGCTTGGTGTGCCTGAGAAGTGAGTGCACATGTAAGGAGGAGCCTGTGCCTCCAAGCTTCTAAGTTTTCTTCTAAGAGTAGGCGTAGCTAAACTTTGGTTCAAGTGGGGATTCAATAGATACTATCCTAGCTATCCTAGGATTGTGATGCTTCTGTTCTAGTACTAAAAACATTTTTTTTAATGTGTTTTGCGTGGGTGTATCATTTGAACAATCAAAACTATCGTCAAAGCACACAAACTGTCAATCTTGAACATGTCCAAAACAATTGGTAACTCAAACTATCTATCAAACAACAACATGATTTTATCTCGGGAAATGCAATCTGGTCTCAACTGTCTGATTCTCTAAATGTTCATTTGTCAAATTTGCATAGTTTCGTGTGACATTTCCCAATCTTCGCATCATTATTTGAGAATCTTCATGTGATATGCTGCAAACTATCACACGACATTTGGTAACAGTGCTATTATTTTGTCACTTTTTCTTCACCAGTCTGGTGTCATTCTTCACACGAGACTGCAAATTTTTGCGTGCATTAGTAAGAATCTTCACACGAAAGTGTATTTCTTAGTGCGAGTCTGAAGCCTTTTTTTCAAAATAGTGAGCTAATTCTTGTCAGTCAAATGTACTTCTATCAAATCTGGTCTCTGATCTGGGTCTATTTTTCTTCCCTCTATCTTCACATTGTCTAACACTTGGTTTCTTGGGTTGAGAATTATGTGATTCTTGCTTAAACTGGTCTCGTCTCATATCTTTTTGGTCTCTTTCATCTGTGTTGTCATGCCTTGTGTTGCAATAGTCATCTCTTGGCTATTCTAGCCTCATCTCCAATGATTTTCACTGAGGATACTTCACCTTTTGGCTATTCTAGCCTCATCTTCGATGATTTTCACCGAGGATACTTCAATTTTTAGCACTTTCTGTGCATTTACTTTGAGACAGTTTCAAGTTTGGTCCTAGTTTACATCCCTTGTTCAATCTTTGTCTATGACTGTCACAACTCAAAGTGGCAAAACATTTCCTTCAATCAATCAAGATGAATCTGTGCTTTCCACACCATTATTGGCTACATCTAGTGAGGAATCATCTTGATCTCCTTCTCTGCTACGTCGACCTTACAATAAGCGGTCATTTCCAGTGGATTTTAGTCGAGTTTGAAATCATTTGTTCCAAGAAGACCCAAATTATGAGAACACTCAATCTTTTCATACTGAGTATTTACACCTTGAACCCTTTCATTCTAGCAAGATGACAGATCATAACCAATCAGGTGAGGCTAGCAGAGCTGACCTCTTTAAAAATTGGTGTAAGTCCCATTCTCAAGACCCCCTAACAATTTGGAAACAAAAATAACTCAAGAAGAGATTGCACAGGCTCGTGCTAATAAAGATTTTTGTAGGATGATGGGAGTTCTCCTAACTGAGGAGAAAGAGAAATACATTCTTGAATTAGCCAATCAAGGGGCTAAGTTTCTCCCCAACTATGATGTAGAAACACTTGTTGAGAAAGAGGAAGAAACTGAAAACTCCCGCTCATGAAAAGAAATGCAAACTATGCAAGAGAAACTCTCTCAACTCTTGAAAGAGAAAGACAAACCTATTACACAATTCATGCTAGAAAGCATCTGTCCTTTCCCATTTGACAAAGATCTTTGCATGCCTCCTTTCCCCAAAGGCATTAAACTTCCTAAATACAATAAATACTTGGGTACATCTGACCCTCAAGACCATTTGAGAGAGTTTGGTGCTCTCTCCATGGAATTCATACATGACACAACCTATCTCATGCATGTTTTCCCACGTAGTTTGGGAGGGGAAGCTATGGAATGGTTCTCTAGACTACCAACTGGCATCAAAACTTTTGAAAAAATTACCAATTTATTTCTACACCACTATTCTCTCAACATCCAACATCTGGTTCATATTTGAGATCTTTGCAACTTGAAACAAATTCATGGGGAATCCTTCTTGACATTTCTCCAAAGATGGAGACAACTTTATACACGATATTCTCGCAAGATACCCAAATCTGAAAAGTTGGACATCTTTCTCGATAAACTTCTCCCCAACTTTGGGTATCAAGTACAACTACAAGGTCCTCTAACCTTTGATGAAATGATTAAACAAGCTGTAAGAATCGAGACATTTATGATCAAGAAAGGAGAATTGACCTTACACAAGGAAAATAAACAAGGGTCTTCCTCCTCAAGCAAAGATAAACTCAAATTTCCCAACAAGAAGAAAAATGTTGTGAATGATGGAGTTGTAGACAATGTGACTCCCAAGCCTTCCCAGGCTACCTTTAAGCTCACTACCACAATGCAAGCGGCCAAAGCCACTGAACAGGCTACAAAAGATTCCAAACCAAGTACTTCACGATTTTGTGGACCTAAACCTTGGGCTCCTAGACCCAAGTGTGAGTTCACTCCTTTAGGAGAAACTCTCAAGGTGGTTTACAAGACTCTCTTGGAAAACCATTTACTCACTCCACTAGATAATTCATGACCTTATGATCCGCAACCAAGACCCTCTTGGTGGAATGAATCCACTTATTGTGATTTTCACTAAAACAAAGGTCATAAAATAACTACTTGTCTTAAATTGTGGCATAAAATCTAGGATCTCATCGATAGTGATGTTATTGCTGTGGGAGGTCACAACAAGAATTCTAATCACCAAGCTTTCAAAGATCCATTTCCTCCTCATGGAAAAGGTGAATCATCTAAAGGAAAAAATAATTATGCTAAGGTCAACTATACGTACACCAATAACGACAATATCATTAATATGGTTGAACCTATTGATACTGAATATTGTAATGTCATCATTCTCAAGGGAAGGGAAGATACTTCCAAGTCCAAAACACCTTTCATTTTGCAAGGGTCTACGCCTTAGTCTTCTAAACAAGAACAGTCTCAAGTCAGTGCTAACGTTGTTACTCAATCTCACACTAAGATCATCCTCAAAGGCCCTAAGCCTTCTATGTCTACATCTACTCAACCTTCAAACAAAGCTAAGGTTGACTCTGCCAATAAGAATCCAAAAGTGGGTTCCTCATCTAATGCTGCCAATTACAGCATTCTCGATCAATTGCAATGTACTAATACTCAGATAATTATTTTTGATCTGTTTAAAAACTCCTCTGCTCATAGGGAAATCCTGGACAAAGCCCTCACTGAGGAAAATGTCCCAAAAGATCTTGATCTCGACCAGTTTCAATCCATGGTAGGTCACTTGACCTCCTCCCATTATTTGTCTTTCTCTAAGGAAGATGACCATTCTTTGAGTCACCTGCATAATAATCCTCTGCACATTGAATTCATGATAGGTCCAAAGCGTGTTTGACGTGTTCTCCTAGATAACAATGCTGACCTCAATATTTGTTCTGCTAGTTTCCTTATTGAGTTAGGCTACGGCAAAGACTACATTGATGCGCACAAAAAGATTACTATTAAAGCCTATGATGAGGAAGAACATAAATCTAAGGGGCTAGTTGTGTTGCCAATTAGAGTTTTCCCTATTGAACAAGATGTTATCTGTCAAGTGATTGACATCCCTTTGGCATACAATATTTTGTTAGGAAGGACATGGATCCATGAAATGTAGGCTATCCCTTCCACATACCATCAGTGCATTAAGTTCCCATTCCAAGGATCTAAAGTGACTATACCCGCTAATACACGCTATGCTTGCAATGCCCTCACAAAATCTGCTGATATCTTTGTGCCTACCAACAAAGAATCTATTGAAATCCTTGAGACTAAATTAAAAGAAATGGAAAAGAGTTTGACACTGAAAGAAACTAACATGGGAGGATATCAGATTGAACTTGTGCTATCTATTACATCTTTCCCTTTATCTCCATGTTCTTTTGGGAGACCTTCTGAGAGCACTAAACCTTCTATGGTTCCTCCTCCAACAAAGTATGGTGGTACCTTTGTACAAGCCATAGTACCATTAGAAGAAGAAGCTAAAAATAGAGCTATCAAAGCTTGGATCTATATAGGAGAAGATAATTCTAAACAAACTACTCCTCCTTATGACATAACACCTGAGCAATATGGCAAAGGTCTATCTATTATGCAACATTTTGGCTATAAGGGAAATGGTCCCATAGGTACGAATCATAAGGGATTGATTGCACCACTTGAAGCTATTGGTCACAGAACATGCGAATCTACAGGTATAGGCTTCAAGAAACTCACATTTCAACTGGGTATAAACAAGTTCGTACCTCAAGAAGATAAACAACCAATACCTAAAGAAACATCTAAAACTGAAGAATCTGAAGATAACTCTGATGAGGATAGTTTTCCTTAACCTATTCCTCCAGACCTAGAAGCATTCTTTGCTAAGCCAGATGACTTTATATCGCATATCGGTATAGTAGACACTAAAAATAATTCTGATGAGACCACTTCCCTTGCTCCATTAACTTATGAGGAGTGGAAAGAAATACATACTCTAAATCCAGGCCATCAAGGTGATTTATACATACCACCACACTTTCAAGAACAGTTTGAACAGGAATCCCAGTCACTTCTCACTACATAAGAGGTAGCTGATGCTACAAACACTAATGAGGTACCTAGGTCAAAAGGTGCTCATCTGACCATAGCAGAGGTTCTAGGTAGAACTTATCCCAACTGGGGACAAAGGGTTGATTTCACTCACATTCTTGAAATGACACCTAATGATGAAACAGACTCTCATGAATATGAGTTCGATAGCTTGTCATATGCCACCTCTGAAAGAGATACAGATACAGTTCACACATATGAAAACCTTCTCAAAGTAGGTGAAGGGTCTAGTGTCAGGTTAAACGAGTCTGACTCCATAGATGTTAACATGTCACCTACTGCAGTCACTAGGACTCAAAGGAATTTGACTATACCTCTGGATGAGATTACTTTAGGTCTTGACTTTCTTGTCCATGATTTTGATGATTATATCATGAACTCACTTGAACTCGTCACTCCTCTTTCACTTTTCCATCTTGAGCTTATAGACTGGAACTCTACGTCCCCATCTAATGAAGTCCTTATGTTTGATAATGATTACGCTCTTGCCTGTTACCTACACGCTGTCAAACCTGTAATGTCCTCCAGTAGCAAAGCAAGTGTTGACATGACTGAGGCTGACATCAAGTATCTTAGTCACAAAATCAAAAGAAGAAAAAATAGGCGCTCTGATGGTGAAAACCACATTGTGGCAGTATCAGAGCCTAAAACAGTCAAAATAAAAGACGTATCCAAGGGTGAAAACCTCTTTGAGGTGCTCGAGGATGAGATACTTGATGCACTTCTGAGTCATTTCCAAGAGAGATCATCTGTGCTTATTGAACCAACTCAACCTATCAATTTGGGTACATAAGCTGAACCTCAGATCACTCATTTGGCACAATCATTATCTGAGGCAAAAAGAGAGGAATTCACTACATTATTCAGAAGAAAAAAGATAAACTTTGCATGGAAATATTTAGACATGCCCAGATTAGACCCTAATCTAATCATGCACCATTTTTCCATTGCACTAGGTGTCAAGCCCATCAAGAAGAAGCTTCACAAAATGCATCCACATGTGGCTCCACTTGTCAAAGTTGAATTGGAGAAACTGCTTAAGGTAGTGTTTATTAGAGTAATTGACTATGCAGAATGAATCTCCAATATTGTTCCAGTATCAAAACATGATAAATCTATACGAGTCTGCACAAACTTCATACTTGAATTTGGCATGTCCTAAGGATGATTTTCCATTGCCTAATATTGATATGATTGTAGATATGACAGTAAGCTATGAAATGTACTCACTAATGGATGGTTTCTCTGGCTACAATCAAATAAAAATCGTGCCAGAGGACCAAGAGAAAACTGCTTCCACATGTGCTTGGGACACTTTCTATTGGAATGTCATGCCCTTTGGACTAAAAAATGATGGTGCTACATATCAAAGAGATGTTACTACTATATTTCATGACATGATTCATAAAAAAATGGAATATTATGTGGATTAAACTTTAGCTAAGAGCATGCATTGAAAGAAGAATCTTGCAGATCTAGGTCCTATACTAGATCATATGGAACAGTCTAGTCTGAGGCTCAATCCTAAGAAATGTTCATTTGGCGTAACATCTGGAAAATTGCTTGGCTATATCATCTCTGCCAAAGGCATCGAAGTGGATCCTACAAAAGTACAAGCTATCATGGAAATGCCGCCACCAAAGAATATCAGACAAATGAGAGGACTTGAAGGTCGACTGTAGCCTATCTAACATTTTATCTCACAACTAGTAGAAAAGTCACAACCATTCACCAAGAATTTACACAAGGGTGTGGCTTATCAATGGAACAAATAATGTGATGAAGGGTTCACACAAATCAAACAATATCTTGGGAACCCGCCAATCTTGATGCCTCCTATTCATGGGAAGCCACTTATACTTTACATCTCTTCTATAGATACATCATTGGGTATCCTATTAGCTCAAGAAGATCAACACAACAAATAAAGGGTCATCTATTACATTATTAGAACTCTGGTCTCATATGAAACAAAATATTCTGCTATAGAGAAGGCTTGCCTTGCAGTGGTATTTGCTTCAGAAAAATTGCGGCACTATATGCTGGCTCATACTACATGTCTAATTGCTAAAATTGATCCTCTGAAATATTTTCTCAGTAAATCTACCCTCATGGGTAGACTAGGTAAATGGGTCATGCTTCTCAGTGAATTTGATATTGAGTATGTAGAAAGGAAAGCTATCAAAGGGCAAGCGATTGTAGATCAGTTGGCAGAAGCACCTCTAGTAGATCATCAACCATTGCATAATGAATTCCTAGATGAGTCCATATTACTTCTCACACATCGATCATGAACTATGTTTTTTGATGGTTCATTTACCCAATAGGGGTCAGGTGCTGGGATACTATTCATTACACCTCAAAGGTACTCTTTACCAAAAGCATATAAGATGTTTCCTTGTACAAACAATTTTGCTAAGTACAAAGCCTTAATCAATGGTATGAAGATTGCCCTTTAGTGGCGAGTAGATGAACTCAATGTCCTTGGAGATTCATAGTTAGTCATCAATCAAGTAAATGATGTCTATCAGACAAAAGATGACAAGTTGGTGCCTTATAAATGGTTGGTTGATGACCTCAAAAAGTATTTTACTCACATCACATTTCAACAAGTTCCAAGGGTAGATAATATAGCAGTAGATGCCATGGCTACTCTTGCCTCCATGCTACATATACCAAAAAATGATTTTCAACATGAATTCCTAGTGGAGACATTACGCTACCTAGCCTACGATTCCCCTGATTCTCAGATGATCTATTCTATCATTGGACATGACTCATCTAACTACCATTATAACTTTTCTTACCTTGGTGACTAGATTGTTCTAGATACTTACACCCGAAATGAGAAACACCACTTAATCTGTAGTGCTTCACGGTTTGTCATCATTGCTAACGACTTGTATAGGCATGGTCTAGATGGTATCCTCCTTCGATTTTTATAACTCGATGAGTCCAAACGTGCATTAGTAGAGGTGCATGAAGGCATTTGTGGGTCCCACTCTAATGGCTTGACATTGGCCCGTAAACTTATTAGAGCTGGTTACTATTGGCCAGATATGGAAAAGGAAGCTACACAGTTTGCTAAGTCTTGCAAACAATGTCAACTACATG
>MU225865.1:1460414-1506919 GCA_018584345.1 Thuja plicata | reverse complement strand
CCTGGGTCCCCCTTTCAAATCAAGAAACTTGTCGGCTGTCGGGGCTCATCAAAAATTTAGTTTTCCCGCTTTCAGGTCAGTTGTTTCGGGTTCTGAAGAATTGAATCCTAAATTATATTTAACATTGGTCCTTTTCTATGGGCATGGGTCTAGTTAGAATTTAATTATCCTATGTCAGCCTCCTTAGAATATTTTTCCCTAATTTCATATAAAAGGAAGCCTCTTTCTCTCATTTTCTCTAAGTCTTCTAAGTGCAAAAAGCTCTAAACAAGATTTTGTCAAGAAGCAAAAAGGTTCAAGCATCCATTTCCAAGCTCTCAAGGTGTTCAAGTCTTCCTCTCAAGCATTCAATTTCTCCATTGAAGATCAAGGATTCAAGCTTTCAAGCCTTTGAATGGATTAGGTGCAAACATTCAAGATTCATCATTCAAACCCTAGATCTAGCCATCATGGTGGTGTGATCTTCCTTCAAGATCCTTTGTGCATCTTCATGAATCTTTCATCATCTCTTCAAAGTGGATTTCAAGCATACAATCATGGAGGTTTATGGTTCCTATTGAGTTCATGCTCTCATACTTACATACTTGCATACATTTGAATTTCAATTACATATCTATTTGAGCATCATAGCTTCATTATTAGATTCAATTCCACTACTTGCTAGCATTCTTTAATTTATTGATTTCAAGGTTAATTCCTAAATCAGGGTTTGACTAAGGAAAACCCCTCCCCCCTCAACAAACAATCTCCTTTTTATTGTAGGTACAGGTACAGAATAGTTGATTTGAGACCAGATCTGGATACCCTTTTTGACAAACTTTCGAGATCTGTGAACAGAGTCACCTTTGGGTCTGTGCAGGTCAGGGTCAACATTATTGGGTTAGGGTTGACATTTGTGGGTCAAGGTCAACCTTTTTCATAAGACAAAATTGGAACATAAAAATATTTCTGGGTTTTGTTTGTCTCTATGTTTCGATTCAAGATCAACTGTCAGATTTTCTAGAAACTCAATACAGACCTCAGAAAATAGCATTCTTTGATTTGCAACATTTCAAGGTTAGTGCATTTCTCCTATCTCTTCAATTACTATCATATATCATTTCTATGCATATAATTAATAGAATTTAAGGTATATCCTTTGTTATTCTCCCTTCCAAATAGTTGATTCATTTGTGTATTAGCCCTTATTTGGGGTTGATCAACTTGGATCTTCCATTTGTGGATTTGGGAATAAAAGAGGAACATCTTATCTTCTCCTTAATCACAATTGCAATACTTAATCAATACAATTCAATTAGAGTTAAGGAATTAAATACATTCTAAGAAACTCAAAGGACAATTTACACATCAACACCTTACATTTCAAGATAATCAATCACATCCCAATCAACCCTTCTTAATACAATATATATTTTTAATAAAAACATCTATATCTCGATCCCCTTTATATTTTTATATGTACAATCCATCCATCAATCCAAACCTCCAATTTCATATTGTACACATACTATTTTACCAAGTGGGTGGAGGCAATCCCTCTCACTATTTCCAATGGAAAATTAGTAGCTATGTTCATTCTCAACTACATTATCTGCAGGCATGGTGTACCCTCAACAATAATCACTGATAATGGGGGACAATTCAAAAACAAGGATTTGACAGAGCTATGCTCTAAGTTTAAAATTACTCAACATTGGTCTTCCATCTATTATCCTAAGGGTAATGGATAGGCGGAAGCATCCAACAAGACAATCCTTAAAATTTTGCATTGCACAGTGCACAAATCTGGATGAGATTGACATCTCTAGATCAATCCATCTCTTTGGTCATACATGACAAGCATAAGAACACCAATAGGGGCTACACCCTATGCATTGGTTTATGGAACAAATGTTGTGTTACCAATTGAAGTTGAGATTCCTTCTCTGCGAGTCTCCCTAAAAGGCCTCATTACTGATGAAGATAACATAATATCTTGGCTACAAGAGCTCGAACTACTTGATGAACGTCGACAAGTGGCATTCGATCACCTTAGAGCATACCAAAAAAGAATGTCCAAAAGCTATAACAAGAAGGTCAGACCAAGGGATTTCCAAGCGGGTGACCTCATTCTGAGGGAGAACCCTAAGAATCAATAACATCAGATCTAGAAAGGGAAGTTTGAACCAAATTAGCTTGGTCCATATATTGTCACTGCAATGTTTGGGTCTGGTACCTATCAAATTTCTACTACTGAAGGAGAACAACTCAAAGAGCCCATCAACGCTCTTCATCTGAAATGGTTCTACAGCTGAGACATCTTAAATATGCTCATGTATATAGTAAAGTCCTAAAAAAATTCTAAAAATATGAAAAATTCCTGGAAAAATGATCATCTTAGTGAAAACCTAGCGATAGGCACTTTGATGTATCTCCAAAAAAAATCATATATTCCAAAAATACAAAAAAATTAAAAAATTGAAAAATACAGAAAAAGAGAAAAAGAAAAAGAGGTGCCATTGATGAAAACCTGGCAAACATGCGTCATGGTAGCAAAAAAATAATTTCTGCCAAGAAGGTGAAAACCTGGTAAATAGGCGCCTCTTGTTCCACATTGCTATATCTATCGTAGCACCACTTGGCTTTATGCATTTTCTTTCCTGCTTTGCTTCTTTCCTACTTTCCTACTTGCATTTTCTTTTACACATGCTCTCAATTCCTGTCAAGACACCAACTTACATGGATTGAAACTGGTCATCCTCTCAGGGAAACCCTCCTAGTCTAGGGGCACTATCCTATTACCTTTTGGGATCTACTTTGCGATAGTCACCAGTGGTTCTCACTACATCTTCCTACTGTCGCTTAGATTATATTGAGTTCTCTCTTCTTGAGAATCTCCCTAACATCAGTCACCAGTGGTTCTCATTATGTCTGCCTACTGATGTCTAGCTAGTACTATGATCTTTCTAGAGAATCTCTCTCACATCAGTCACCAGTGGTTCTCACTGCGTCTGTCTACTATCGCTATACTATTGAGATTGCTTGCATCCATTATAGTTGGAGTTATAATCAAACACTCTATCTATCGATAATAAGTCTTGACGTTTCTATGCTTTAGTTTGAACATAGCTTTCAGTCACTTTTGTGACACTTTGGTTCCTTTGTGAACCCTCCTGACTTGACACTAATTCAGCGCCATACGCCTAGGGGAAACCACATCTAGTTTTTCCTCACAACATACGTCAAGTATGTCATCATTACTTGGGGGGCATGGATCCCCCATTTGATCACATCTTTGGTTTACACCCGAGTCAGTAATCTTGTCATTTCTAAAGGACAACTCGCTACTGACACAAACTGGTGTTTTTCAACACCACCATCAATAGTGTTTTCCAAAACTCTCTTTGGATACATCTATGTTTTATAATGCACATCGGATATCTCAAATGTAAACATCTATCGATAAAAATCAAACACAATGCACTCACAAGCACAACGATGTTTTTCAACACCTTTAAACATGAATATATTCAAAAAATTTGAAACTGGCTGAGCTATGCTTGAATCTTTCTTTGAATGCTGTCTATTCTCATGGATTTCATTGATATTTTCTTTGTCTACTACTTTTTGGTGTAAACCTGATGATCTGGCAACATCAAATAAATAGGGTGTATGTGATAAGAGCTCCCGCATTAAGGTGGAAAAGCCTCACATCCCTCAATCTTGTTTATTTGTATGCCATGGTGAGGTCGGTACTATCTCCTTGCCTATTGTTTCTCTATTTGTTATTGCTCTTCTTGTTTACGCACGATCACACTCATATTTATCTTGGCTTTGAATGCCTCGATACTGGTGTACTCTTGCAATATTAACTAGAAATAATGTTCAGGTCATCTTGGCTTTTGTGCCCTGGTGCTTACGTTCATTTCCTACATTTTACCCGATGTAAGTCATATTCATATCCTTATGGTTACATTGTGGCACCAGTAAGGGTTGTATCAACTTCGCTGTTCCAAAAAAATGCTCAACGATGATGATTATATGATGGGTCTCACAACCATGAATTGCACTTTTATATTGCATCTAGCATAGGATTGCATTTTCATTCTAGACTTGCATGGTGGCAACGATTCAGTGTTCTCTTCTTCGCATTCTCCTGGATTTGTACATTGGGGAGTTCTTCTTCACAATTTTGGCCTCATCACTACTACACAAGTATTTGATCCTTGCTCTCTATCTTCTGCTATATGCTCAATCCATTTCGGGATCAAAATCAAAATCTGACACTTCTATATCGCTCAAAATCACATTTTAAATTTTTTGGGACTGACACGATCGGACGCTTATGCAGTCAAATTTTTGACGTCACTTTCTTTTCAAGATCATATCTAATCAACATTTTCTCAAATATTTGACATTTTTCCTCAAAAGTCAACTTTGGTCAACTTTGGTCAACCCTAATCAAACTTGGTCAACCAGACCTCGAAATTGCTTGAAATTGATTCTAGATCTTCTAGATTCTTCCATAATCTATTCTGAGTTTTTCTTGATCTTTGATTCAACATCTATCTATGATTTTTCTCTCTCCATCATCATTATGGTGTGTCATCTTTCTATTTTTCTCCCGAGGGGGAAGGATGATTACATCATTGAATCTATTCCAATCAATCTGATTTGATTTTCAAAAAGTCCTCATTACTAGGGGCATCTCATCACTTGGGGCATGTTCAGTTTTTCATACCTCACAGTCAAAATTGGATACTCCACAATCAATAGGGGCATCTCTGTTCCCTACATCTTGTCATCTTTTAAATATCTGAGCAATCTAACTTAGATTCTTGAGGATCAAGCTTCATTCTGGAGATGATTCTCGAAAACTCATCTATTGGGAATTGGGGCAATCTGACCCTGATTCTTGAGGATCAAGCTTCATTCTGGAGATGATTCTTGAAAAATCAAACTGACCAATGTCTGGGCAATCTAACCTAGATATTGGAGGACTAAGCTTCATTCTGGAGATAGTCCTAAAAAACTCTATTTACTATCTTTTGAGACAGGTATCAGGGCATTCTAACCCTGACTCCTGAAGGTTAAGCCTCATTCTGGGGATAGCCTTGTGAAATATGTCAATCTAACCAGTGTCTTGGAAATCTAACCTAGATATTGGGGGACTGAGCTTCATTCTAGAGATAGTCCTAAAATCTCTATTTATTATCTTTTTGGATAGGTATCGAGGCATTCTAACCCTGACCCCTGAAGGTTGAGCCTCGTTCTGGGGACAACCTTGTGAAAGATGTCGATCTATTAGGTATCAGGGCATTCTAACCTAGATCCTGAGGATCAAGCTTCCTTCTAGAGATGATTCTTGAAATCTTAATCTGTTAGGTATCAAGGCATTCTAACTCGGATCCCTGAGGATCAAGCTTCATTCTGGAGATGACCCTCAAAAACTCTATTTGACCGATGTCTTGAAAACCTAACCTAGACTTCGGAGAGGTAAGCTCTATCCTGGAGATGGCTCTGAAATCTTCATCAATCAATCTTTACATCATCAATGTTCAAATCTATTCTTCTGTGCTTCAAGCATCATACTATTCTTTGAATCAATGCGCTACTCACACATCAATTCAAAGAGGGGCAACATGTAACACCCCAAAATTGGCATCTTGCAACCCTAACCAATTTTGTTGCATTTGTCATTCTTCTGAATCATCTAAGTCCTATTGTACTAGGCAATTCTGAGTTTTGACTAACTCTACTCGACCTGAGTGTCAAATGTAGAAAATCCTAAATCTGTATTAATAATACATTATATATACTTCTTAAATATCTATTGGCTAAACAAACCTTATGATCGAATTAATTTAATTATAAAGTCCTAGCACTTTAATTAAATTAAATTCATCCTCTTTAGCTAAGACACATAAAAGGGAATTAAATAATATTTAATTATTAAATAAATATCCTCTTTTTCAATAATTGAATTTAATTATTTAGATAATTGAGAAAAACCTATTTATGAGGTCATATTTATTTAATTAATTGGATATTCTCTCAAAAATCTTTCTTCTATTCAGAAATAGAATCTTTGAATTAATTGTGCTTTAAAGAGAAAGAAAACAAGTAAAATCAAATAAAATAGAATTAAATCAAAGAAAGAAAATAGTTAAAGCAAAGGGAAAACAATTTATTGTTTTCTTTTAAATAAATCTTTCTAATTTAAATTGGCTTTTCTATCTGTTTTATTTCAAAGAGGAAATTTTGTATTCTGATCATCTCTGAGTCTATAAAAGAACTCCCATTCCTCATTCAAAACCCCTGATTACCCTGGAGAAAATATGCATTGTTAGAATACTAAATTGTTTCTACATTTTTATCATCTTATTTCTAGATAAAAGCTTTCATTTTCAATAGGATAATTTCAATTTTGAGAATAATTGCATTGAAATCATGTCTTAGATTAATCTTGCTCTCTCAATTCTTAGAATAATCTTGCATTTCATTTCATTCATGGAGAAAAATCCTTCATTCCTAGATTGGTCTATGGTTGTGAGACTCTCACTCTGAGAGCTATTTTCAAAACCCCGTCTGGATAGAAGGCAATAGGTCAAATCATGCAGGCAGGCAGGATGAATAATCTCATATTCATTCTTGTGTGTATCTGGTGAAGAAGGACTATGTTGAAGTGTATGGTGAGTTAACAAGGCCAAATTTACCACATACACATACTAAGTCCAGACACACATGGTACAGAATGACAATAGAGATAAGTTACAGCAAGAACAATACTACTGCAGTTCAGAAGACAAAGCATGGAGCCGGCTTATGTTTTGGATTAGTGTATAATATTTTGTTGTGTAAAGGCCAAGCGCCTATGATAGTATGTTTGTAGTCATGTATTTATTATTGTAGTAAACACGCTTAAGCCAATTTGTTTGGAAGCATTGTGTATTATGTTTTTGGGCCGACTATGGTCTTGTTTTGGGTCGCATCTATTCAGGCATGAACATATATATATGTAATGATAAGTTATATTAGATGTGTGGAATAATATGCATAAGAGAGATATAGAAGAACAGTATAGAGAAGTTAGTATGAGATAAATCTATTTAAGAGAGTAAGATCATCAGCGCATACATGGAATTGATCAGACAACAGTGTCATCACATCAGTTGAATTTTGATATAGTGTATATCAACTATCAAAAGTTTTTAGCCTTCATCTTATTGAGCAGTGAGCTCTGGCAGTGAGCCATATACCTTTAGCAGGGTTTTGTAAAGACTCCTAACAGGGTCATTGTACTTGCACTGTAAAGACTCCTTCTAACGGGGCAAAGGAACTTTAACAGGTTCATTATACTAGTACAATATTTGTGGGTACTAATTCCCACCAGGTTTCCTCTGATCAAGGTTTCCCTGTAATCATATCATGTGTTATGTGTTCTTGTGTTAAGCTTCATTGGATGTATATTTGATTTATGTTTAAATTGCTGAAATATAATAAATAGACAAACATTGATTCACCCCCCCTCTCAGTGTTTCTAACAGTATTAATAGATTTAGGCTCAAAATCACAAATCAAACATCTAGTGTTTAGTGACTTAGTTCTTGTTCTCATTCCAGCCTTTTTTCTCCTATTTTGTGGATGATGTCTTCTGACATAGTTGGGAAGTACCAGTTCAACTATTTGTTCATCATTCTTACCATCATCTTGACCTTCATTTTGATCTTCATCTCTCGGTATATCATTTTGAGAAATTTCCTAATTTTTGGTGTTTGTAGCCTGATGCTCGGGTGCATTGTTCTGTTGCTCAGGAGTGATACACTGTTGCTCAGACAGAGTGTCAGGTTCTTCACTGTAGACAAACCTGTTGTAGTCTTTTGGTTCCTTTCTACTTTCCGCATCATTTTTCTTAGTCAATTCATCTACTTTGACATTTGCACTTTCAATGAGTTTGTTAGAGGATTCTTTAAGACACTTATAAGCCTTGCTCTTGGTAGAATACCCTAGAAATATTTCTTCTTTAAATTTGGAATCAAGCTTTCCATTTCTACCATCTTTCAAAATATAAAATTGACTATGAAATTTTTTGAAGTAACTTACATTGGGTGTGTATCCATACCATAGCTTATAAGATGTCTTATTGGTTTCTTTCTTCAATTGAACTCTATTCAATGTGTAGATAGCAGTACTAAAAACTCCTCTTTAGAATGTTTGAGTGATTCCTTTCTCAATCATCAGTGTTCTAGAACAATCAACAATGGATCTGTTCCTTCTTTCAGTAATCCCATTTTGTTGTTACGTTTTCGGTGCAGAAACCTGTCTTTGAATTCCATGCTCATTACAAAAGTTAGTGAATTCATCAGAAATAAATTACCCTCCTCTATCTGATCTTAGACATTTTAGTTCCTTTCCACTTTTTTTTATCCACTATAGCTTTATGCCATTTAAACATCTTAAATGCTTCTAATTTTCTTTTAAGAACATAAAATTCATCATTATAAAATAATCATCAACAAAGAGGATGAAGTATCTATCACCATAGTATATCTTTGTTCTCATGGGTCCACATAGGTTAGTATGGAATAGATCTAGAATAGCATTAGATGTGTAGGTTTTTATCTTGAAACTAGAATTTTTCATTTTACATTTTTGACAATTCTTACACATGACATGGTCGGGTTTTAACAAGCTTAGTAAGCCTCTTACTTTCCTTTTATTTCTTATCCTAACCATGTTGTCAAAATTCACATGACATAACCTTTTATGCCATAACCATATGTCTTCATTTCTAGCCATTAAACAAGTGGTGTTAATATCATCAAGATAGAATAGGTTACCTTTTGTTTGTTCACTAGTTCCGATTAACCTTCCCGATTCATTAAAGATATTTTCCTTTTTGTTCTCAAATGCAACTCGGTGATCTATGTTATTCAGATGTGAAATGCTCAATAGGTTATAGTTAAGTCCTTTTACCCAGTATGCATTTTCACATATGATCAGATTATTCAACATTATGGTTCCTTTACCTTCAACTGGACAAGTTGAGTCATTAGCCATTCTTACTAATCCACCATTATAATATTCAAAAGATTCAAACTTTTCTTTATCTCCAGTCATGTGGTGAGTACAACCACTATCAATAATCTAGACACCATTCTTACTAACCTTAGATATGAGTGAAGTTTCAACATACCTTTCCTCTTCATCTTAATCATCCTTCATAGCAACAAATACTACCTCAATATCTTCATCAGATTCAGTGTCAATATTTCCAGCTTTGTTCTCATCTAGGTAACAAGATTTCTTCCCTTTGTCCTTGTAGTCTTGATTATCTCTTTTATCATATTTTTGGTTTCTTTAGTAATCTCTGTCATCACCTCTATCAAAATTCTTTTCATAAAATCTATCATTACTTCTGTCATCTTTTCTTTTGTTAGGACATCTAGCAACAAAGTGTCCAGTCTCTTTACAATTTTAATATAAAATTTGTAGTTTACCTTTGTATCTACCTGCCTCTCTGCAATATTCTAGCCATTATTTCTTCAATCTCATCAAATTCTTGGTCATCACTATCACTTTCACTATCATTTCTCATAGTGTGTTTATGACTTGATTTACTTATTTTCAAAGAAGAATTGAATGCAGACTCAATAGTTGGTAAGACACTATTTTCAAAGTTATTCATCTCAAATGAAATAAGTCTACCAATCAAACTATCTAGAGTAAAATTTTTATTTGCTACTACTCTCATTTCTTGTATAGAAGATACTCTAATAGCATAAATAGACAATAAAGTTTTGATAATTTTACTTACCACTGCTTCTTCTTCAAGTACACCTCCTACTCCTTAGATAACATTAACAACCTCTTTGATTCTACTACTATACCGAGTGATGTTTTCTCCTTCTTTCATTCTTAGGTCACTTTCCTCTTAGAATTTTAGCTTTATCCCTCAGCACATTTGTATCTCCTCCATGTACTAGCTTCAATTTGTCCCACATTTGCTTTGCAGTGGTGCATGATTTGACATCTTCAAATTCAAAATCAAAGAGTGAGGAAGCAATTTTTATCATCATAGAGTTGTGTTCATGTTTCTCTCTTAATTGATCAACTATCAGAGGTCCAGTAGGTAACACATATTCAGTATTTAGGTACCATGTGACATCATTTCCAATACTTGATAGGTGGAGTCTTATCCTTCTTTTCCATGATGCAAAGTTGTCCTTGTTCAACTTAGCCACATCCCTTTTCTCATCTTGTGATCTTTATCTTAGGTCGTTAAACCTTCCTTTCAAGAACACAAACACTGATACCAATTGTTAGAATAACTAAAAGTGCGGGGGGTGGGCAGGGGGGGGGTGTGAATCACTGGCCTCAAAAATTAATCCAATAATTCAATCCAAAACTTTATACCAAAAATATAAACCTCTAGTTATCTTCAGTCCTTCAAGTGTATGTCTTTAAATAATCTTATCAAATAACTACTGCTCGGAGTATACTATTTATCCTTTTTCTTAAGCTTTATCAAATAATAGTCCCAACCTTTACTAAAATATAGTAAATAGCTTAGTGTTTACCGATCAATCCTATTTTAGTAATGTGTAAAGAAAAAAATTAAAGCAATGAACCATATACACATTTGACACATGGATTTTAAATGTGGAAACCCTGTTAAGGGAAAACTACTTGGGACCGGTAACCCAAAATTTTCACTCTTCTGAAGTGAGCTTGGTATAGAGCTAACCCTGTTAAAGGTTACAAACACATTGTTAAGTGTGACCTTGTTAGAGGATTTATCACTAATAGTTTATCACTTGACCTTGCATTCAATATGTTGTCAACATGAAAACATTTTGATACTCCTTGGGATGTATCTCAATATATAAAGGATGGTTAGATCCTACTCTGTTAAGAGATTTTTTGAATCAATGGTTAAACCAAAATAATATATTATATTTTAATAAATACAACTTAATCTTGCAGATGTTCAAATCTATTGTAAGCTCATTATACCTTTCTGATCAATATTATCTTTTGTTCCTTTTCTCCACTTCTTTCTGCTCGGTGAATGTTCTTGCTTCTCTATTGCTTGGTGTTTGTAGAATAAATTAGCTATGTTCTATAGCTTGTATGATCAGGTCTATATGAAGACTTATTATCTTCACCAATTCTCTTTAGCATCCTCTCTTTCATAATGAATTATCTTGTCTCTATTATAGACATGATTTCATTGTTTCTAAGTCCTTTTCTTTCTTGTTCTTGACGTGATCCACAAATCTCACAATTCTTTCTTTAAAGCTTGATTTATTTTTTATCCTATATATTTCTTCTTGACAACTAGAATAAAACTAGCTTTAAATCTCTAGCTTATCTTTAGCTTTCAACTAGTCGATGAAAACAATTTAATCAAACAATTTACTCTATATTTAGCTCTTGCCAACTAAATCTTTTGTCGTTTCTAAACTTTAGTTATGATCGATGTTAACTCCTTGTTTGCTCGGTCTTGACTTCAGTTATCCTTGGGCATCTCTGTCCATTGGGGTTTTATTTCCATCAGGAAACTCTATTCCCTTTAGTTCTTCTCGGGTATTACTTTGGTTTTACTCAACAATGCTTGCTCAGGAATCTTGCTCAGTTTACACTGTAACTCTTCTCGAGGTTCTCTATCTGTCTGTGTGCACTGTCCATTAGTGTATGTTATCACTTGGTATATACTAAAATTTAATGCATTACTAATAACATAACCTTTATCTCTTTGGTTATTTGAATTCTTTAAAAATATGAATATGAACAATCAGAGTATATCAAGTTGATATCAATGACAATACAAAACATTAACTGATTTAATGTCTTGCATTAAATTTTTGCAGCTCGGTGATCATCAACTTAACATGTTCCAAAATTCAATCAGTTATAGTTCATCAATAAGGATGATTTTATTCCTCTTAAGCCCCAAGCTAAGGGTAGGGGACAAAAGAGGTCCTATCGAGATAAATATAATGATGAAGGCTTTAATTGGTTTGAGGTGTTGGACACTTTGGCCTTAGAAGAAGGGAATATAATGGAAGTCTCTTCTATAGCTAATAGTATGGGTATGGATGTTGTGTAGGAGTAGGAGAATACTATTATGAGTTGACATATTGTGCAACAACAAGGAGGGTACCCTATTGGCCCTAACTCAGCAGATCCATGTGACCTTGTAGATTTGTAGGATGATATTGTTTTGGAAGATTTGGCTAAGGAGGTGTTGGAATATAGTAAGGGAATAGGGTCTTCTCAAACTTTGGGTTTTCAACAAAGGCCCCTTAATAAATTTTATTTTCATAATTATTTGAAATGTGGCTACAAAAGAGATTTAGGAGAAGATTAAACTAGTTGGGGAACTACTGGTGGAATCTGGGTCTATCAATCTAATTGAGGCCCACTTCTCCCAATATATTCAATGATTTTTCTCTCTTGGAATGTTAGGGGTTGAATACCACCCTTAAAAAAGGTATATCCATGATTTGGTTGTGGTTCATTCTTCAACTATCTTTTGTATTCAAGAGACTAAGATTTCAATATATTCCATGCTTCAGTGTGCCTCTAGTATTTGACATTTTGGTTAGTATCAATGCATTGGTTCTCTATTTTTTTAGAGGTATGGATTTATTTTCTAACCCTAAGAAAGATTATTCCACTGTGGTGGATCTCTAGCCACTTTTCTCTTTCTATGGTTGCCTCTAGTTTGGAATTTGGAGAGATTATTTTAGTTACTAATGTGTATGCCCCAATCAATTTTTGTAGTAAAAATATTCTTTGGTCTCATATAAGGTATGTTAGATTCTGTGCTCCTTTCTTTCCCAGGGTTTTAGTTGGTTATTTCAATTTAGTATAAATTTTGGTGGAGAAAAGTAGCAGGCTAGCTTGGTGGTCATTCCTCTAATCTTTTTTGTGAGAATGTGGACCTCCTGAATTTAATTGATATCAAACCATCTAATGAGATATTTATTTGTAATAATAGGTGTAAAGAAGATTATATATCTAAAAATTTGGATAGGTTTCTTGTTTCTTATTTTTGGGTCAGTAGTAGCTTGAATACTACTTTTTAAATTTTTGATTGGAGGGGATGTGAACATTGACCTATTGAATTTTTCAGCTACATCTATTTTAGTTCCTAAAGCTCCACCTTTTAAGTTATAAATTATGTGGATTTTTGACTCTTCCGTTCATGAATTAATTACTTAGTGATGGAGTGAAAGTATCTATACCTATGCTACTACTATGTATTCCTTTGTTAAGAAATTTTAGTTTGTCAAATTTTAGCTTAAAAAATGGAATAGGAAATGATTTGGTAACCTTCATGCTATGAAGATGAATGTATAGGAACACCTTGATGTTATTACTCATTGATTTCATGATCATAGTTTCTTAGAAGATTTGGGAAGAGAAAATTCCTAGGTTGTGAGAGAATTGTAGGAGTGGGAACTTAGATTGGAGATTTTTTAAAAGCAGAAGGCCCATATTGAATGGATTCAAGAAGGTGACAAGAATACAACATTTTTTCATAATTTAGTGCAAGATTGTTGGAATAGGAATTATATCACCTCTTTGGTGAATTCAAAAGGAATTTGATTTTCATCTCTACAATCTTTGTCTCGTGAGGCTACTTAGTACTATTCTTCTCTCTTTTTGAAAGACTTTCCTCTTGTTGAGGATGAGGAGAATATGACCCTTTCTTGTATCCCCTCTCCAGTCACTAATAAGATGAATGAGTCCCCCATTCATATGATATATTTTTCTAAATTGGAAGAGGTTGTTTTTAGGATGCATAAGGGTAAAGATCTAGGTCCAGACATGTTTCGTGTACTTTTTTTAGGAATTCAGGTATATTGTTAGTTTAGATTTACTAAAAATATTTCAAAAATATCATGATTCTTATTCCTAAAAAGGAATGTGCTAATAAACTATATTTTTTTAGGTTCATTTCTCTCTGCAATGTGGTGTAAAACATTATTACTAAACTGATTGCAGAGAGGCTCAAAACTTGCCTCCCAACTTTCAACTCAAATGAGAAAGGGGTATTTTTGGTAGGAAAACAAATTCTAGATGGGGTGGTGGTTGCTTCTGAAGCCATTCACTTTATGGTAGTGTCTAAAGAGAAATATATGTTCACCAAGCTTGATATGAACAAATCTTAAAATAGAGTTAAGTGGTGATTTTTGCAACACATTCTCATTTCTTGTGCTTTTAGTTAGGAGTGGGTCCTGTTAGCAATTTTCCCTACAGAATCTATTGAAGAATCAATTATTGACTCTATGAATCCCAACTCATTATTATTTCAAGTAAAATAACTAATTAATGAGGATTTTATCCTCCTTCTACTTCAAGCTCCACAAACTCAGGTGGGTGTATCGCTTGACTTATTATTTCCCAATAAATAAGATAGTGGATTAAGGATTCTCACAATGATTTACTAATGTCGTTTACTGCAACTGATGTAGAGATTCAAAATCCAACCCATGATCTTGAAAAGAGTACATAACATTGTAGAAAAATGGCCTATGTGACAAGGATATTCATCCTTCTTCTCTTCGATTTTAAAACTCAAGCATGCTAACCTAAAGGATTCAATTCTTTAACAAATCAAAAAAATTATTTGCACTATTCAATGTAATTTGTATGCATTTATGCTCTCAAACAAGAAATGAAAAATGAATTGATTATTTTATGAATTTGATGATGAGACCTGCATAACCTACAAAGACCAGTGCCTTATCTATTGGGCAACAAAGTCAAATAAATATACATCCCCATAAAACACTCTAATTCCAAACACATAGAAATTGAATGAAATTCCTTACAAGTAACTCTTCTCACTCCAATAACCAGACATCAGATTCATGTGGAAACCTTGAACCCTCTAAAATTATATTTAAGATTTACTCTTCCCTTGAAAGAAACTTGAACACAAACCACAGTTACCTTATAACCAATATATTCAAAATGCCTTAAAAATTAAACATACAAGAATTCAAGACATAACACACAAAGACATCACTAACATGGAAAGGTATTCCATTATTCTTCATTAAAAAACTTCTGATTCAGTACGTTTAAAAGAAAATAAACCCAGAAAATAAGACTCCCAAAATTAGAAAATTGCCTTGTAGTTTTAATTTCACCATCCATGTACAATCAAGAAGAAGAAAGATATAGAGAATTGCAAAACCAATTGCAACCTAACTGACACCTGTCTATTTCTGAGAAACTTCTACAAAATATCTTCTCCTCTCAATAAATTTGATTTGATCTTCTTCTTATTCTATAGCAACCTCTTCTTTGCAATCATCATCTTCAACAAATTTGGTTCTAGGTATGCTCTTGAAAAACTACCGTGAAAGCATATTTCAAGTTTTAAATATTAAATATTTTGCAAGACTATATAATAAGACTATGTTGTAACTTGAACATTACTTTAAATTATTTCATTTTATCTATTTTGTATGAAATTTTGGCTTTACTTTTTCCTTTGATATTTTTGCACATTTCTCTGTGTTGTATTTCTTTCCTTTTATGCATATTTAGCTCCCAAAACTCACCAAATTTTGACAAGTGTCATGTGCTGGTTCACTGCTCTTTAACTAGCCTTGCCTGGTTGAGTTAGAGATTACCCTTTATCTCTATATCTCTGAACCTTTTCTCTAACCCCGGGTTTATCTAGAGACTTAGAGAGTGCCCTTGTCTCTGAATCTCCAGATCTTTCTCTTAACCCTGAGTTTACTCAGAGACTTGGACAAAGCCTTTGATCTTTGAATCTCCAAATAAACTCAAATTGAACTCATCCTTAACCTTGGTTTATCTGGAGATTGGGAGATTACACTAGTCTCTGAATCTTTGATTCTTTTCCTTAACCCCTAGTTTATCTGGAGACTTGGAGAAAATCCTCTATCTCCTGATATCTAAATAAACTTAACCTTGACCTCACTCTAACCTTGGTTTCATCTGGAGATTGGGAGATCACACTAGTATTTGAATCTTGGAATGCTTCCTTGACCATGGCTTTATTGGGAGAACTGGAGAGAGACCTTGATCTCTAAACTGATCCAACAACTAGGGCGTGATCTCAAAATGATTTGGACTTAACTGCCAGCATTTGGAGATCCAGCACTGCGGTTAGCTAATTGCTATCTCTAAATCTCTGAATGTTTTGGTTGACTGTAGTTTAATTGCGAGATCACGCGACTGCACTATCTTTGATATCTCACAATCTTCTAGCACTAACCACCACCATTCAGAACATAGTGTGTGGTTAACTGACTACCACCTCTGAATCTTGTAATCTTTTCGCTAACCATGGGTTCATCTAGCAACTCAGTACCCTGCTACCACGTGTCTTGTCTCCTCTATGTGAGGGTCCCACCAAAAACATAGTTCTTGTCAAAGTCTCATGCTGGCACAAAAACTGAGGTGCCTCTTGTGCGTGCACATCCAGAGACTCTATGCTCTTTCTTCACATTACAATGTGTTTATTTTTTTATTTAAACAGTCAAGTTTTCCTTCCCACCACCAATGTGGGATAATGGTTTTGACAATTTTCAAAATATTACGTGTGCGTGCATTCAAAAATGTGGTTTATACCTCCTCTGGTGAGTGTAACAATCCATTGGCTAAGGGGATCGCCAATGAGCCTCTTGGCTCTTTCTTTACAATACATGAAAGTTTTGGTGCATAAAAACATTAAAAAGGCCCCTCCCTTGTGAATGTGGGATAATGGATTTTGCATATTTTTTGCACCAAACAAAAACAAATGTGTAGACTGTGCATTTTGTACTTGTTCTTGGCTTCAACACTTGCCAATGGCCTTTGCATTTGAGATTCCAATGCCATTACCATTTGTGCAGGCTTCTCTATTTGTTTCTGCAGAAAGAAACTTCCATTCAATGCATAACTCCACATCCTTTCTACCGCACATGCTATATTGGTTGATGTTTTTTTTAGAAGTTTATAATTCTCCTTTCTATAGTGCAGGCCTCTGCTAATTATGCATAGACTTCTTTAGTTTACACCTACCATTTGCATTTGGATTTTTAAAATGTTTCTAAAAATCCATGCATTGGCATTTATATCATCATGCACAAGCCTTTTGACACTCCAGGAAACCCTCCAATATTGCATTGCACAGGCACCTTGCTTGCATGTGCAGACTCCATGTTTCTTGTACATTTTGTTTTAAGGATTCTAAAGCACTTTTTTGCATTTTAATTTTTTTGCACTGACTTCCAATGCTACAATGCATGGGCTCTCTATTTGTATTCTCCATGCAGATATCCTCCACATTGAAACCCTGCTCTTTGCATTGGATTTTGAAAGTATCAAAGAATATCTCCCTGCATGCCTTGCGCAAGCCTCTGGTCTTCCAAAATTTATCACAGACCTCCATTCTTTGGTTTTAACGCCATCCAATGGTATTTCATTTAAATATTTTAAAATTTCTTTGGTCTCCATCATGCTCGGCACAATCCCCCTCTCTGTATTCTGATAATAATGCACATGCCCTTGGATATAATGCGCAGGCTCTCTTGACACTGTGGCATTTGGTTGATAACTTTAAATTTTTTACCTTATGCGCTGGCCAAAAATATGTTTTACACTTTCCATTTGCATTGGAATTTTAAAGTTATTAAAAACCATTTAAAGTGCATCCTCTCTCTTTTGGATATAGCACAGATCGTGCATTGGATATGCTTGCACATTTTACATAGCATTTTGATAAAACCAAAGTGACTTTCTGTGCTCCATACTTGTAGTATGGTCATTGTTTTCATTGCACATTTCTTTGAGGCACCTTAACAAACAACTCCATGCACATTTTAGTTTTGGCATAAATATATAGCCAAGACCATCAAATTCAAACTGACCTTCAAGGAACTGGTTGTTTGTCATATGTCCAATGCCATAAAAGAAACCCTTGACATCCAGAATACTATTATTTAAACCATGCATGATTTTAAAATAATAATATACTATAAAACCCATATCACAAGAGAAATGAATCTTAACAATAAAAATTGGGTCCTCGGAAGCTTGATTTGAGGATCATCATTTTGAAATCCACTTTCACCCTCAGTTTACCAAAATTTAGTCTATTGTGCACTCAGATTACAAGATAATAAATTGGTGGACATTTCAAATCACTCTTAACATTTTTGCAAACTGATCTCATTAATGGCATCTGGCCTGTGGAACAACTTTGCCTTAGAGGAATTTTCAGAATACATACTCTAAAATATATCTAGAGTTTTAGAGTTCCAATAGTGGCTCTGATTGGAGATGCGTGCCCCATGCTGGCATGTAGAGAACTTACAATCTCTAAGTTAAAGCAGATCATTCAATAAAACAAATCACACGTTTTCACTTTCTCTCTTCTCCTTTCAAAAACTGGGATCCTTAATGAAAGGAAACACACCACACAACTGAAAGGAAAGAAACTGCAAAAATATATACATCATTTATAAAAATCCTCAAGCCCTTTCTCAATTGAAATAAGCACTTATCCATATAAAAAATCTGATTCTCATCTCCATGCAGCAGAGGTAAACTGAAAGCATCACTTTCATCTGCTCGATCCACCACACTACCACAAATCTTTAGCACATCACATAAAAAATAATCAACACCCTTACTATTAATAGGAATTGGGAAATTAAAAAGGTACTGAATGTGTTGATCATTATAAAACACAAGGCTCTGACTTTCTTTAAAACTTTTAACCAGCCGAGAAGACATGGATTCCAACTCCATCACATAGCTGGAAAAATGCTAACTTACTTCAACACATGCTTGGATTTCAAAGGCAAAATTTTCAAATTTGACCTTATGTATATCACACAAGCACTCAAGAGAATCATGATGAACTACAACTTGTGACTTCAGATTTAGTTCATCCCAACAAACATCAACATGCTGGACTGGAAAAATAAAAGAATCACTTTCTGTCTGATAGCTGATATGTCTTTGCTGATTCATTTCAACATCTTTTAAAAATAATGCATCAACATTTTCTACATCCCATTCTTGCAAAAATGAACATACCTCTGGCTGAAGAAAATAATCTGATGTAAAATTTGAATCCTCTTTCAGCTTCACATAAAACATTTCAAAATGTGTTTCCAATATATCAGCAAGTAGTTCATTGTACATATTCTCATCTTGGCACTCATCTCCTTGATATACATCACTGTTATAAGAAATATTATCAGCATTAGTAATTTCCTCTTGACAAAACATTGATTTAGTACCATCAAAAATATCATAAATATATATGTCCACATCAAAGAAGGTGACATCCATTTCTGGTTCAAAGGAAAAAATAGACTTAGTCTCCATATCATTGGAAATAGTAACCTAGAAACTTTCATAAGTTAGTTCATACAAATCTGACATTAACCCACCAACAACAATTTCATATTCATTTTCATGGTCTAAAGCATCCATAATTTTAGATTTATGACTGAGACCATTCTCTACATTACCAAAATCAGATATGAAACCATCATGAATAGAAACACTATCCATTAGATAAGCTGGCATAATGTTGTCTAAGGCTGGAAACTTACACATTGAAAGACTTTCAATTTATTTTTTAAACCATAGTCTCACACTTTGGTTGATAAAAATATTTATGCCCCTTAGAATCAACAACTTCACATGACAAGTCATAGGATGCAAACATACAAATTGAAAAATCTATGTTATCATCATTGTTAGCCAAAGAAAAAGAATTCATCATTGTTTTAAACAAATAAAAATCTTCACAATCATTCCCAACATATGACAAGTCTTCCTCCTCCTCACAAGGCTACACATAGACCATTACTTTATATTCACAAAAATCAGGGCCATTGTGGCTCCATGAATCCTCTTCCTCAAACAATTCCTCACCAATATCTTCTTGGATATCCCCATGTGACAAAAACATCATTTGAGAAAAATATTCCTTATTGGAGCCAAGGATTGAAACTTCTTGGCTCATATCTTTTCATGCAAAGGAATTCCCACAACCAATTTCATCTCCATCATAGTGATCACTTTTATGTTCACAAAAATCTTCCTCAAACTGGAACAAGAAATCTGCATTATTTTTCTGAAAAGAAGAAAAATCCACAGACTAAATTGAAACATTATCAACTATAGATTCATCATCAATGTCTTGATATCCATTGATTTCATCATCAGCATAATAGTCAACATATTCAATAACATAATCAGATTCAACACCATTCTCATAACTATATTCAAGATCAGAAAACTATGATAGAAATTCCTCATCCGGGGCTTCAAAATCATACTTTGATAAAACACCCACCACCTCTTTAATTTCCACATTTGACTGCAAAGAATTTATCTCTGCAGCCCCAAAACTGGAATAACTAGTTTCCAATTTATTAGGTTTGTAGCCATTGTATATATCTATCTCTGCTTTAAGAACATTAAATAATTCTTCACTAACCATACTCATAGCAATATGAGGGGCAACTGCTATTTTATGAATACACTCTTCACTCACATTTTGTGTTGAAACATAATTTAAAGCATAGTTAGTAAAAGCAGCAGACATGAAAATATCTTGACAGTAGCCTTCATTTCTTGATCCACACCTATCTAGTGCATTTGATACATAATGATAATGATCGACAGTAGATGGAAAAACCCTTGGGATGATTCCATACCTTAAATTATTTTCAATATCTACAGCTATCATAAAAGCATGATTCAAGTTTTTAGGCTTTTTATCTCTTAACAAGTAGTTCATTTTTTTATTAAATTCCCCTAAATAAACAACCAAACAAACATCATCATTTCGTATGATCTCCATTGGTATTTGACCCAATACTTTTGCAAATCTGAAATTGAAAGGAGGAACCAAATCACCATTCTTTATTTTTATCTCCATGAAATTTTTTATCACTGCAATTGGATTAAAGTTTTCACCAACCCGCTCCAAAAAAATGATCATAACTCTTCCCATGAAGAGATAGAACATTCCAGCAAGAAAGAGAACCACCATCTTGCATCATCCATCAAAGATTGGATAAGAAACCTCATAATGCTATCCTCACATTTAACATCAAAATAATCCATCAAGTCCATGAACTTTCTACAATGGTTTTCACCATTTTTCTCTCTTCCACCACTGAATCTTGGAAAATTTTCTCTGATTTCATGTGGAAAAGAATTTGGGTAACCAGATCTACCTTCAAAATTTAGAGCCAGATACAACTTAATGCTAAAACTCTATCTACTACACTGGTGTGACATCTTATTAGGTATGGTTATACTTGAATATACACATGGTTGGACAAAATCAAAGTACATTCCCTCATGCCTTCATAAACACTTCAATTTGACCATAAAGAGCTTGATAAAACTTCTCAAACAATTTTCATACTACAACCAAAAATGAAAGCTGAAGCTAACGACATCATAGCATGCAAATAAAATTTCAACACTTTTCACTTTTAACTAGTGCTGATATCACTTAATAGGGAAAATTTTAACAACTGATTTTCATGGAGCAGTAACTATCCAATGAAAAAGATAATACATGGACAAGAACTGTAGTTGTTGCTCTTTTTGCTTCTTGAATGGAAACACGGTAGATCTAGAGCCTCTTTTGAGCTCCATCAAGTTCTTTTCTTGTAGAGTCACCACCTCCTTCTAGAGGAAAAATTTCAAATAGCAAAAGCCATTTAAAAATTACTTTTAATTCCGGGCTTGCTCCAATCAGAAAAGCTACAAATTTTATTTATACTTCGTTGCCATGAAAGCACTTCCAGGCCGTTCTTACACATAAATCTGTAACAAATTCCAGATTCTATTTTTTCTTAACTCTCTTTCTTATAATTAGATTTTGATTATTGATTCAGCCAAGCAAGGAAACAACCATCCTAAACTTGCTAATCTTAAACTTCACACAATAGCTGATATTCACAAATTTTACACTGGCACAAAACAACCAAGATTATCCAAGTTTAACAGAGTCGCCACCCACAACAAGTATGGGATTGAATTTCACAAATTGGTCTAATAATGAAGCAACAAAAAAATAATTCTTATGAACTTTAAAACACTTTTGCTAAAATCCATTTCTCCCTAGTAGAGTCACCGTTTTGTTAGCAATTTTTCTTGCAGAATCTATTGAAGGATCAATGCTTGACTCTATGACTCCCAACTCATCATTCTTGCACGTAAAATAACTAATTAATAAGGATTTGATCCTCCTTCTACTTCAAGCTCCATAGACTCAGGCGGGTGTACCGCTTGACTTATTGTTTCCCAATAAATCAAATAGTGGATTAAGGATTCTCACAATGATTTACTAATGTCTTTTACTGCAACTGATGTAGAGCTTCAAAATCCAACCCGTGATCTTTAAAAGAGTAAATAACATTGCAGAAAAATGACCAATGTGACAAGGATATTCATGCTTATTCTCTTCGATTTTAAAACTTAGGCAAACTAACCTAAGGATTCAGTTCTTTAAAGAATCAACAAAAGCATTTGCACTATTCAATGCAATTTGTATGCATTTATGCTCTCAAACATGAAATGAAAAATGAATTGATTATTTTATGAATTTGATGATGAGACATGCATAACCAACAAAGACGAGTGCCTTATCTATTGGGCAATAGAGTCAAATAAATATACATCCCTAGAAAACCCTCTAATTCCAAACACATAAAAACTGAATGAAATGCCTTACAAGTCACTCTTTTCACTTGAATACCCAGAAATCAGATTCATGTGAAAACCTTGAACCCTCTTAAATTATATTTAAGATTTACTCTTCCTTTGAAAGAAACTTCAACACAGACTCACAATTACCTTATAACCATTATATTCAAAATGCCTTAAAAATTAAACATACAAGAATTCAAGACATAACACACAAAGACATCACCAATATGGAAAGGGATTCCATTGCTCTTCATTAAAAAACTTTTGATTTAGTACATTTACAAGACAAGAAATCCTAAAATAAGACTCCCAAAATCAAAAATCTGCCTGGTAGTATTAATTTCACCATCCATGTACAATCAAGAAGAAGAAAGATATAGAGAATTGCAAAACCAATTTCAACCTAACGGACACTTGTCTATTTCTGAGAAACTTCTATAGAATATCTTCTTCTCTCAAGAAATTTGATTTGATATTCTTCTTATTCTATAATTTCCTCTTCTTTGCAATCATCATCTTCAACAAATTTGATTCCATGTATGCTCTCGAAAACTCCCGTGAAAGCATCTTTCAAGTTTGAAATATTAAATATTTCACAAGACTATATAATAAGGTTATGTTCTAACTTGCACATTCCTTTAAATTATTGCATTTTATCTATTTTCTATGCAAATTTGACTTTACTTTTCCCTTTGATATTTATGCACATTTCTTTATGTTGTATTTCTTTCCTTTAATGCATATTTAGCTCCCAGAACTCACCATATTTTGACAAGTGTCATGTGTTGGTTCACTGCTCTTTATCTAGCCTTGCCTAGTTGAGTTGGAGATCACCCTTTATCTCTAAATCTCTGAATATTTTCTCTAACCCTGGGTATATCTTGAGACTTGGCATTAGAATGCCCTTGTCTCTGAATCTCTATATCTTTCTCTTAACCCTGAGTTTACTTGGAGCCTTGGAGAGAGCCTTTGATCTCTGAATCTCCAGATAAAATCAACTTGAACTAATCCTTAACCTTGGTTTATCTGGAGATTGGGATTTTACACTAGTCTCTTAATATATGATTTTCCTTAATCCCTATTTTATTTGGATACTTTGAGACAAGCCTTTATCTCCTAATCTTTGAATAAAATTAACCTTGACCGAACTCTGAACTTGGTTTCATCTGGAGATTGGGAGATCACACTAGTCTCTAAATCTCAGAATGATTTCCTTGACCTGGGTTTATTGGGAGACTTGGAGAGAGCCCTTGATCTTTGATATGATCTGATGGTTGGGGCATGATGTCTGAATGATTTGGACTTAACTACTAGCATCTGGAGATATGGCGCCATGGTTAGCTAACTGCTATCTCTAAATTTCTAAATGTTTTGGCAGACTATGGTTTAATTGCGAGATCACATGACTGCACTATCTCTGATATCTCACAATTTTATAGCACTAACCAACAATATTCAATGACTTGTCATTCGGTTAACTGACTGCTACCTCTGAATCTCACAATCTTTGGGCTAACCATGGGTTCATCTAGCAACTCCGCACCCTACCACAATGTGTCTTGTCTCCTCTATGTGCAGGTCCCACAAAAAATATGCTTCTTGTTGAAGTCTCCTACTGGCACAGAAACATAGGTGCCTCCTTCGTGCATGCCCAGAGCCTCTGGGCCCTTTCTTCACATTACAATGTATCTATTTTTGCATTTAAACACTTAAGTTTTCCTCCCCACCACCAATGTGGGATAATTGTTTTGACACTTTTTAAAGTCTCACCTGTGCGTGCATTCAAAAACATTGGTTTATACCTCCTCTGGTGAGCGTAGAAATCTATTGGATAAGGGGCCCACCAATGAGCCTTTTAGCTCTTTCTTTACAATACATGAAAGTTTTGGCATATAAAAACATTAAAAAACCCCCTCCCTTGTGAATGTGGGATAATGGCTTTTGCATATTTTTTGCACCAAACAAAAACAACTGCGTACACTATGCATTTATACTTGTGCTTGGCATCAACACCTGCCAATGGCCTTTGCATTTGAGCTTCCAATCCCATTACCATTTGTGTAGAGTATTGTATTTGTTTCTAAAGTAAGCAACTTCCATTCAATGCACAACTCCACATCCTTTCTACTGCACAGGCTATATTGGTTGATGTTTTTCTTAGAAGTTTATAACTCTCCTTTCTATAGTGCATGCCTCTACTAATGATGCACACACTTCTTTAGTTTACACCTGCCATTTGCATTTGGCTTTTTAAAATGTTTCTAAAACTCCATGCACTTGCCTTTATACCATCATGTGCAGGCCTTTGGACACTAAATGTAGCCCCCCAACATTGCATTGTGCAGGCACCATTCTTGCATGCATAGACTCAATGTTTCTTGTGTATTTTTTTTAAAGGATTCTAAATCACTTTTTTGCATTCTAATTTTTCTGCGCTAACTTCCAATGTTGCAATGCATGGGCTCTATGTTTTTATTTCCATGCAGAAACCCTCCACTTTGTAACTCTACTATTTGCATTAGCTTTTGAAAGTTTCAAAGGCTATCTCCCTCCATGCCTTGCACAAGCCTCTGGTCTTTTAACATTTAGCACAGACCTCCATTCTTTAGTTTTAACGCCATCCAATGGCATTTTCTTTAAACCTTTTCAAATATCTTTGGTCTCCGTCATGCTTGGTACAATCCTCCTCTCTATATTCCCACAATAATGTGCAAGCTCTCTTGACACTGTGGCATTTGGTTGATAACTTTAAAAGTTTTACCTTATGTGCTGGCCAAAAACATGTTTTACACTTGCCATTTGCATTGGCATTTGAAAGTTATTAAAAACCATTTAAAACACAACCTCCCTCCTTTTAGATATTGTACTGACCATGCATTGGATATGCTTGCACATTTTACATAGCATTTTGATAAAACCAAAGTGTCTTGTTGTGCTCCATACTTGGAGTATGGTTGTTGTTTTCATTGCACATTTCTTTGAGGCACCTAACAAACAACTCGATGTGCCTTTTAGTTTTTCCATAAATATATAGCCAAGACCATCAAATTCAAACTGACCTTCAAGGAACTAGTTGTTTTTCATATGTCCAATGCCATAAAAGAAACCCTTAACATCCATAATACTATTATTTAAACCATGAATGATTTTAAAATAATAATATACTATAAAACCCATATCATAAGAGCAATGAATCTTAACAATAAAATCTGGGTCTTCGGAAGCTTGATTTGAGGATCATCATTTTGAAATCCACTTTCACCCTCATTTTACCAAAATATAGTCTATTGTGCACTCGGATTATAACACACTAAATTGGCAAACATTTCAAACCACTCTTAATATTTCAACAAATTTATCTCATTAATGACATCTAGCCTATGGAACCGACTTTAAAAACTGACCAAAGAGCCTCATAGAAACATGCATTCTGAAACCATTTCTCACTTCCAACATGTGCATACATGTGCCAAAGGGATTTGCATGAAAACATTAGGGTTTCAAGATAATAATGTTCAAAATGAGCTACTTCATTTATTCTGCAATCAAATAAGCCCCAAACACATGCAAACCCTGCCCAAAATACAACTTGGAAAAATATTGGATCAACTCTTGAGAACCCTTCACTTGGCATAGTGAATCTTTAAAACATATTGAGAATGAACGCAAAAGGGCTTTACCTGATTCAACTCCATGTGCAAGATGCAATTGATCAAACATGGTGATTCTGGAACTGTGCAAATGCGGATAAACAAGCTGCATAAAATGCATTTGGATTTTCCCTTGAAAAGATTGAAACGCATGCCTTGAGGCCTTATCACTGCATGTGGGATAAAATTCATGTACAAAGAGCATAAAGGATCAATATATTTTTTATAACGTTCAACCGATACCAAAATATTAACTTGCAAAGTCAGCCTCCTAGAAAACTTTACTGATGCATTGATTGAAAATTAAATAAATCTTGTTTGGATCTGTCTTCACAAACACATAAGATGAAATCCTTATGGTTTGGGGGCCTGTAATTGGATTCATTCTCACATAGAGAGTAAAAATTATCCATTTTATTATTCTTCTAGTCAACCGATCAATTATCATTGCTTCTCAAAGGCAGCCCCTTAACAATTTTCTTAACTAAAACCCAGTGAAACTGCAGAAACATGATTTGGAAAGGGCTGGGAAAAGTGATCAAATGGATTGATCAAAGTTTAAAACTCTCTAGGAAAGTACATTTCTAGGTTTTCCATGCAGAGGAACAATCATTTATTTATGTCCTTGAACCAGGTGCAAATTCCAAGACCTCAAAGTAGGGCACTTAGAATTCTACACTTTCACATTCTGAGAAACTAAAAAAGATGCAAATAGAATGGCTTAAGAAAACTTATCAAATAAGCTCATAGGGGTCTAAAAATGGGCATAGAGATTCAATTACATGTCTAAAACATACTGCAACACTCCTTATATCATTACTATCAACTGAGCTCAATATACAAACCTCTGAAGTGGGTCACTTAGGAAATTCTGAATAAGTGCTAACTGCAGATTTGTGTAATGACCTCCAAAAGGCTATCTCCAAAACACATCAAAAATGAAAAATGAGAGCTGAAACCCATTACATTTTCTAAATTATAAGTTAGGAACATGTCCCTCAAGTGTTTATTCACAGAAATCTTCAGGTCACTTTCTTCTTGCACTCAAATTTGGCCTCTTACAAAAGCTTTTTAGGGGCAATGACTTTCCCTTAGAGGAATTTTTAGAATACATACTCTAAAATATATCCAGAATTTTAGAGTTCCAAAAATGGGTCTAATTGGGGACATGTACCCCACTTCCCCCATGTGGGCATGCATAGAACTTATAATCTTAGGATTAAAGTAGACGTTTCAATAAAATAAATCAAACTTTTTTCACTTTCTCTCTTCTCCTTTCAAAAACTGGGATCCGTATTGAAAGGAAACACACCACATGACTGAAAGGAAAGAAACTATACAAATATATACATCATTTAAAAAAATCCTCAAGCCCTTTCTCAATTGAAATCAACACTTACTCCTATCAAAAATCTGATTCTCATCTCCATGCATCAAGGGCAAACTAAAATAATCACTTTGCTCTCCCTGATCCAACACATTACCACAAATCTTCAGCACATCACATAAAAAATAATCAACACCCTTACTGTCAATAGGCATTGGGAAACCACAAAGGTACTTAATGTGTTGATCATTATAAAACACAGTGTTGTGACATTCTTTAAAACTTTTAACCAGCTGAGAAGACATGGATTCCAACTCCATCAAGTAGCTGGAAAAATGCTAACTTACTTCAACACATGCTTGGATTTCAAAGGAAAATTTTTCAAATTTGACCCTATGTATATCACACAAGCACTCAAGCGAATCATGATGAACTACAACTTGTGACTTCATATTTAGTTCATCCTAACAAACATCAACATGCTTAACTGGAAAAATAAAAGACTCACTTTTTGTCTGATAGCTGATATGTCCTTGCTAATTCATTTCAACATCTTTAAAAAATGATGCATCAACATTTTCTACATCTCATTCTTGCAAAAATGAACATACATGTGGTTGAAGAAAATAATCTAATGTAAAATTTGAATCCTCTTTCAGCTTCACATTAAACATTTTAAAATGTGGTTCCAATAAATCAGAAAGCAGTTCATTATACATATTCTCATCTTGGCACACATCTTGATATACATCACTGTTATAGGAGATATTATCAGCATTAGTAACTTTCTCTTGACAAAACATTGATTTCGTACCATTAACAATATCATAAATATCAATGTCCACATCAAACAAGCTGACATCCATTTCTGGTTCAAAGGAAAAATTAGACTTTGTCTCCATATCATAGGAAATAGTTTCCTGAAAACCTTTATAAGTCAGTTCATACAAATCTGACATTTTTCCACCAACAACAATTTTATATTCATTTTCATGGTCTACAGTGTCCATAATTTCAGACTTATGACTGAGACCATTCTCTACATTAACAAAATCATTTATGGAACCATCATGAATAGAAATACTATCCATTGGATAAGATGGTATAATGTTGTCTAAGGCTGGAAACTTACACATTGAAAGACATTCAAAAAAAAATTTAAAACAAAAAGTCTCTGACTTTGGCTCATAAAAATTCTTATGCCTCTTAGAATCAACAACTTCACATGACAAGTCATAGGATGCAAGCATACAAATTGAAAAATCTATGTTATCATCATTGTTAGCTAAAGCAAAAGAATTCATCATTATTTTAGTAAAATAAAAATCTTCACAATCATTCCAGACACATGACAAGTCTTCCTGCTCCTCACAAGGATTCACATAGACCATTACTTTATCTTCACATAAATTAGGGCCATTATGGCTCCATGAATCCTCTTCCTCAACCAATTCCTCACCAATATCTTCTTGGACATCCCCATGTGACAAAAACATGGTTTGAGAAAAATCTTCCTTATTGGAACCAAGGATAGAAACTTCTTGGCTCATATATTTTTGTACAAAGGAATGCCCACAAAAAATTTCATCTCCATCACAGTCATCGCTTTGATGTTCACCAAAATCTCCCTCAAACTGGAACAAGAAATCTGCATTATTGTGCTAAAAAGAAGAAAAATTGACAGACTGAATTGAAACATTATCAACTATAGATTCATCATCAATGTCTTGATACTCATTGATTTCATCATCAACATAATTGTCTACATATTCAACAACATAATCAAATTCAACATCACACTCATAACTAGATTCAAGATTAGTAAACTCTGATAAAAATTCCTCATCTGGGGCTTCAAAATCATCCTATGATAAAACACCTACCCCCTCTCTACTTTCCACACTTGACTGCAAATAATTTATCTCTACAACCCCAAAAATGGAATAACTAGTTTCAAATTTATTAGGTGTGTAGTCGTTGTATATATCTATCTCAAATTTAAGAACAATAAAGAATTTTTCACTAACCATACTCACATCAATATGAGGGGTAACTTCTATTTTCTGAATCCACTCCTCACTCACATTTTGTGTTGAAACATAATTTAAAGCATGGCTAGTAAAATTAGCAGGCATGAAAATATCTTGACATCAGTCTTCATTTCTTGATCCACACCTATCTAGTGCATTTGATACATTATGAGAATGATCACCAGTAGATGGAAAACCCCTTGGGATGATTCCACACCTTAAATTATTTTCAATATCTACAGCTGTCATAAAAGCATGATGCAAGTTTTTAGGCTTTTTATCTCTTAACAAGTAGCTCATCTTTTTACCAAATGCCCCTAAATGAACAACCAAACACACACCATCATTTGGTCTGAACTCCATTGGGATTTGACCCAATAATTTTGCAAATATGAAATTGAAAGGAGGAACCAACTCACCATTCTTTATTTGTATCTCCATGAAATTCTTTATCACTACAACTGGATTAACCTTTTCACCAAACCACTCCAAAAAAGATGATCATAACTCTTCCCACGAAGAGATAGAACATTCCGGTAAGAAAGAGAACCACCGTCTTGCATCATCCATCAAAGATTGGATTAAAAAACTCATAACGCTGTCCTCATATTCAATATCAAAATCCTCCATCAAGTCCATGAACTTTCTAAAATGCTTTTCAACATTTTCCTTTCTTCCTCCACTGAATCTTTGCAATTTTTCTCTGATTTCGGCTGGAAAAGAGTTTGGGTAACCATAAATGCCTTCAAAATTTAGAGCTGGATACAAATTAATTCTGAAACTATGTCTACTACACTTATGTCACATTTTATTAGGTATGGTTACACTTGAACATACACAAGGCTGGAAATAATCAAAGTACATTCCCTCATGCCTTCATAAACACTTCAATTTGACTATAAAGAGCTTGATCAAACCTCTCAAACAATTTGCATACTACAACCAAACATGAAAGCTGAAGCTAATGCCATCACAACATGAAACTAAAATTTCTACACTTTTCCCTTTCAACTAGTGTTGATATCACTTAATAGGGAAAATATTAACAACTGATTTTCATGGAGTAGTAACTATCCAATGAAAAATAGAATACATGGACAAGAAAGACAACTACTGCTCTTTTTTCTTCTTGACTAGAAACACAATAGATCTAGAGCCACTTTTGTAGCTCCATCAGGTTCATTTCTTGTAGAGTCACCACCTCCTTGTAGAGGAAAAATTTCAAACCGCAAAAGCCATTTACAAATTACTTTTAATTCTGGGCTTGCTCCAATCAGCAAAGCTGCAAATCTTCTTTATACTTCATTTCCATGAAAAAAATTCTATGCTATTCTTACACATAAATATGAAACACATTCCAAATTCTATTTCTTCTTAACTCTCTTTCTTATAATTAGATTCTGATTGTTGATTAAGCCAAGCAAGGAATTAGTCATCCTAAATTTGTTGATCTTAAACTTCATACAACAACTGATATTCACAATTTTTACACTGGCACAAAACAACCAGGATTCTTCAAGTTTAATAGAGTTGCCACCCACAACAAGTATGGGATTAAATTTCACAAACTGGTCCAGAAATGAAGCAACATAAAATTAATTCTTATGAACTTTAAAACCCTTTTGCTAAAATCCATTTCTCCCTAGTAGGGTTGCCATTTTGTTAGCCATTTTTCTTGAAGAATTTATTGAAGCATGAATGCTTGACTCTATGAATCCCAACTCATGATTCTTGCAAGTAAAATAACTAATTAATGAGGATTTGATCCTCCTTCTACTTTGAGCTCCACATACTTACGTGGGTGTACCGCTTGACTTATTATTTCCCAATAAATCAGACTGTGGATTAAGGATTCTCACAATGATTTACTAATGTCTTTTAATGCAACTGATGTAGAGCTTCAAAATCCAGCCCATGATCTTGACAAGAGTAAATAACATTGCAAAAAAATGGCCAATGTGACAAGGATATTCATCCTTCTTCTCTTTGAGTTTAAAACTCAGGCAGGCTAACCTAAGGGATTTAGTTCTTTAATGAATCAACAAAAGTATTTGTACTATTCAATGCAATTTGTATGCATTTATACTCTCAAACAGGAAATGAAAAATGAATTGATTATTTCATGAATTTGATGATGAGACCTTCATAACCAACAAAGACCAGTGCCTTATCTATTGGGAAACAGAGTCAAATAAATATACATCCCCAGAAAACCCTCTAATTCAAAACACATAAAAACCGAATGAAATGCCTTAAAAGTCATTCTTTTCACTCCAATACCCAGAAATTAGATTCATGTGAAAACCTTGAACCCTCTAAACTTATATTTAAGATTTACTCTTCCCTTGAAAGAAACTTGAACACAAAGTCACAGTTACCTTATAGCCAGTATATTCAAAATGCCTTACAAATTAAACATACAATAATTCAAGACATAACACACAAAGACATCACCAATATGGAAAGGGATTCCATTGTTTTTCATTAATTTTTTTTTGATTCAGTACATTTACAAGACAAGAAACCCAAAAAATAAGACTCCCAAAATCAGAAAACTGCCTTGCAATGTCAATTTCACCATCCATGTACAATCGAGAAGAAGAAAGATCTAGAGAATTGTAAAACTAGTTTCAACCTAACTAACACCTGTCTATTTCTGAGAAACTTCTACACAATATCTTCTCCTCTCAAGAAATTTGATTTGATCTTCTTCTTAATCTGTAAGTGCCTCTTCTTTGCAATCATCATCTTCAACAAATTTGATTCTAGGTATGGTCTCGAAAAACTCCCATGAAAGCATATTTCAACTTTGAAATATTAAATATTTCACAAGACTATATAACAAGACTATGTTCTAACTTGTACATTACTTTAAATTTTTGCATTTTATCTCTTTTCTATGGGTGATGCCACAATAGTGGGTTACACATTTTTTCCTAAATAGACATTAAAAACCCCCCTTCCAAGTGAATATGGGATAATGACTTTTGCATTTTTTTGCACAAAAAAACAACAACTTTGCAGACTATGCATTTTGTACTTGTGCTTGGCTTCAACACCTGCCAATGGCCTTTGCATTTGAGATTCCAATCCCATTACCATTTGCACAATATTCTCTATTTGTTTCTGCAACAAGAAACTTCCATTCAATGTGCAAATCCACATCCTTTCTACTGCGCATACTATTTTGGTTGATGTTTTTTTTAGAAGTTTATAACTCTCCTTTCTATAGCGCATGCCTCTACTAATGATGCACAAACTTCTTTAGTTTACACCTGCCATTTGCATTTGGATTTTTAAAATGTTTCTAAAACTCCATGTGCTAGTCTTTATATCATCATGCCCAGGCCTTTGGACACTCCACGTAGCCCTCCAACATTGCATTGCGCAGGCACCTTGCTTACATGCGCAGACTCCATGTTTCTTGTGTATTTTGTTTTAAGGATTCTAAAGCCATTTTTTGCATTTTACTTTTTCTGCGCTGACTTCGAATGCTACAATGCGTGAGCTCTCTATTTGTATTTTCCATGTAGACATCCTCCACTTTGTAATCCTATTGTTTGCATTGGCTTTTGAAAGTTTCAAAGGCTATCTCTCTGCATGCCTTATGCAAGCCTATGGTCTTCCAACATTTAGTGCAAACCTCCATTCTTTGGTTTTAACGTCATTTAATGGAATTTGCTTTAAACCTTTTAAAATGTATTTGATCTCCATCAAGCTCGACACAATCCTCCTCTCTGTATTCCCACAATAATGTGCAGGCCCTTGGATATAATGTGAAAGCTCTCTTGACACTGTGGTATTTGGTTGATAACTTAACACATTTTGCCTTATGTGCTGGCCTAAAACATGTTTTACGCTTTCCATTTGTATTGGTGTTTGAAAGTTATTAAAAACCATTTAAAATATAGCCTCCCTCTTTTTGGATATTGCACAGACCATGCATTAGATATGCTTGCACATTTTACATTGAATTTTGATAAAACCAAAGTACCTTTCTGTGCTCCAAACTTGGAGTATGGTCATTGTTTTTAATGCACATTTATTTTAGGTACCTTAACAAACAACTCCATGTGCCTTTTAGTTTTTCCATAAATATATAGCCAAGACCATCAAATTCAAACTGACCTTCAAGGAACTGGTTGTTTTTCATATGTTCAATGACATAAAAGAAACCCTTGACATCCAGAATACTATTATTTAAACCATGAATGATTTTAAAATAATAATATACTATAAACCCATATCACAAGAGCAATGAATCTTAACAATAAAATCTGGGTCCTCGGAAGCTTGATTTGAGGATCATCATTTTGAAATCCACTTTCACCCTCAGTTTACCAAAATGTAGTCTATTGTGCACTTGGATTACAAGACACTAAATTGGCAGACATTTCAAATCACTCTTAACATTTCTGCAAACTAATCTCATTAATGACATCAGTCCTAGTGAATGAATTTAACAACTGACCAAAGAGCCTCATAGAAACATGCAGTCTAACAACCTTGCTCACTTCCAACATGTGCATACATGTACCAAAGGTAATTGCATGAAAAAATTAGGGTTGCAAGATAATAATGTTCAAAATGAGCCACTTCATTTATTCTGCAATCAGATAAGCCCCAAACACATGCAAACCCTACCCAAAATGCAACTTGGAAAAATATTGGATCAACTCCTGAGAGCCCTTCACTTGGCATAGTGATTCTTTAAAACATACTAAATATGCATGAAAAATCACTTTACTTGATTCAACTCCATGTGAAAGATGCAACCAATCAAACATGGTGATTCTGGAACTGGGCAAATGCGGATAAACAAACTACATAAAATACATTTGGATTTGGCCTTCAAAAGATTGAAACCCACGCCTTGAGGCCTTATCACTGCATGTGGGATAAAATTAATATAAAAAGAGCATAAAGGATCAACATATTTGTTATAACACTCAACCGACACCAAAATATTAACTTGCAAAGTCAGCCTCCTAGAAAACTTTACTAATGCATTGATTGAAAACTGAATAAATCTTGTTTGGATCTGACTTCAAAAACCCATAAGATGAAATCCTTATGCTCCAGGGGCCTAGAATTGGATTCATTTTCACATAGAGAGTACAAATTCCCCATTTTCCTATTCTGACAGTCAACTGGTCAATTATCATTGCTTCTCAAAGTCAACCCATTAACAATTTTCTTAACTCAAACCTAGTGAAATTGAAGAAACATGATTTGGAAAGGGCTGGGAAAGGTGATCAAATGGATTGATCAAAGTTTAAAAATCTTCAAGAAGGTACATTTCTAGGTTTTATATTTAGAGGAACAATAATTTCTTTATATCCTTGAACAGGGTACAAATTGCAAGACCTCAAAGTAGGGCACTTAGAATTCTGCACTTTCACATTCTGAAAAATTGAATAAGATGCAAACGGAATGACTTAAGAAAAATTATTAAATGAGCTCACAGGGGTCTAAAAATGGTCATAGAGATTCACTTTCAATCCTACAACATATTTCAACACTCCTTATATCATGGATATCAAATGGGCTCAAGATACAAACCTCTGAAGTAGGTCACATAGGAAATTCTGAATAAGTACAAAGTGCAGATTTGTGTAATGACCTCCAAAAGGCTATTTCCAAAACACATTAAAAATGAAAAATGAGAACTGAAAAATCATTATATTTGGTAAAATATAAGTGAGGAACATGTCCCCTAAGTGGTTTTTCATAGAAATCTTCAGATCTCTTTCTTCTTACACTCAAAGTTGTCCTCTTACAAAAGATTTTTAGGGGCAACAACTTTGCCTTAGAGGAATTTTTAGAATACATATTCTAAAATATATCTCAAATTTTGGAGTTCCAATAATGGCTCTAATTGGGGATGCGTGCCCCATGCGAGGATGCAGAGAACTTAGAATCTCAGGGTTAAGGCATACCATTCAATAAAATAATTCAGACTTTTTCACTTTCTCTCTTCTCCTTTCAAAAACTGGGATCCTTATTGAAAGGAAACACACCACTCGACTGAAAGGAAAGCAACTAAAAATATATATACATCATTTACAAAAATCCTCAAGCCCTTTCTCAATTGAAATCAACACTTACCCCTATCAAAAATTTGATTCTCATCTCCATGCATCAAAGGTAAACTGAAATCATCAATTTCATCTCCCTGATCCAACACACTGCCACAAATCTTCAACAGGCATTGGGAAATAACAAAGGTATTGAATGTGTTGATCATTATAAAACACAAGGCTATGACATTCTTTAAAACTTTTAACCAGCCCAGAAGACATGGATTCCAACTCCATCACATAGCTGCAAAAATGTTGACTTACTTCAACATATGCTTGGATTTCAAAGGGAAATTTTTCAAATTGGACCCTATGTATATTACACAAGCACTCAAGCGAATCATGATGAACTAGAACTTGTGACTTCAAATTTAGTTCATCCCAACAAACATCAACATGCTGGACTGGAAAAATAAAAGACTCACTTTCTCTCTGATAGATGATATGTCCTTGTTGATTCATTTCAACATCTTTAAAAAACAATGCATCGACATTTTCTACATCCCATTATTGAAAAAATGAACATACCTCTGGCTAAAGCAAATAATCTTAAGTAAAATTTGAATACTCTATCAGCTTCACATAAAATATTTTAAAATGTGGTTCCAATAAATCAGCAAGGTTTTCATTGTACATATTCTCATATTGGTGCACATGTTTTTGATATACATAACTATTATAAGATATATTATCAGCATTAGTAACTTCTTCTTGAGAAAAAAATGATTCTGTACCATTAACAATATCATAAATATCAATGTCCAGACCAAACAAGCTGACATCCATTTCTTGTTCATAGGCAAAATTAAACTTAGTCTCCATATCATAGGAAATACTTTCCTGAAAACTTTCATAAGTCGGTTCATACAAATCTGACATTGAACCAACAAAAACAATTTCGTATTCATTTTCATGGTCTACAGCATCCATAATTTGATATTTATGACTGAGGCCATTCTCTACATTACCAAAAGCATTTATGGAACCATCATGAACAGAAACACTATCCATTGGATAGGCTGGCATAATGTTGTATAAGGCTGGAAACTTACACATTGAAAGACTTTCAAAAACATTTTTTTAAAACCAAAGTCTTAGACTTTGGCTCATAAAAATCCTTATGCCTCTTATAATCAACAACTTCACATGACAAGTCACAGGATGCAAGAAAACAAATTGAAAAATCCATGTTATCACCATTGTTAGATGAAGAAAAATAATTCATCATTGTTTTAGACAAATCAACATCTTCACAAGCCTTCCCAACACATGACAAGTCTTCCTCCTCCTCATAAGGCTGCACATAGACCATTACTTTATCTTCACAAAAATTAGGGCCAGTGTGGCTCCATGAATCCTCTTCCTCAACCAATTCCTCCCCAATATCTTCTTGGACATCCCCAGGTGATAAAAACATGGTTTGAGAAAAATATTCCTTGTTAGAACCAAGGATTGAAACTTCTTGGCTCATATATTTTTGTGCAAAGGAATGCCCACAACAAATTTCATCTCCATCATAGTCATCACTTTGTTGTTCACAAAAGTCTTCCTCAAACTGGAACAAGAAATCTATAGTATTGTGTTGAAAAGAAGAAAAATCCATAGACTGAATTGAAACATTATCAACTATAGATTCATCATCAATGTATTTATATTCATTGATTTCATCATCAACATAATAGTCATCATATTCAACAACATAATCAGATTCAACATCACATTCATAACTAGATTCAAGATTAGCAAATGCTGATAGAACTTCCTCATCTGGGGCTTCAAAATCATCCTATGATAAAACACCTACCCCCTCTTTAATTTCCACATTTGACTGCAAACAATTTATCTCTGCAACCCCAAAACTGGAATAACTAGTTTCCAATTTATTAGGTGTGTAGCTATTGTATATATCTATCTATTCTTAAAGAACATTAAATAATTCTTCACTAACCATGCTCACATCAATATGAGGGGCAACTACTATTTTTTGAATACACTTTTCACTCACATTTTGTGTTGAAACATAATTTAAAGCATGGTTAGTAAAATCAACAGGCATGAAAATATCTTGACATCGGTCTTCATTTCTTGATCCACACCTATCTAGTCCATTTGATACATTATGAAAATGATCGCCAGTAGATGGAAAACCCCTTGGGATGTTTCCATAGCTTTCAATATCTACAACTATCATAAAATCATGATGGAAACTTTTAGGCTTTTTATATCTTAACAAGTAGCTCATATTTTTACCAAATGCGCCTAAATAAACAACCAAGCAAACAACATCATTTGGTTTGAAATCCATTGGGATTTGACCCAATACTTTTGCAAATCTGAAATTGAAAGGAGGAACCAACTCACCATTCTTTATTTGTATCTCCATGAAATTCTTTATCACTACAACTGGATTAACCTTTTCACCAAACCGCTCCAAAAAAGATGATCGTAACTCTTTCCACGAAGAGATAGAACATTCTGGCAAGAAAGAGAACCACCATCTTGCATCATCCATCAAATATTGGATATTAAAACTCATAACGCTGTCCTCATATTCAATATAAAAATCCTCCATCAAGTCCATGAACTTTCTATAATGCTTTTCAACATTTTCCTCTCTTTCACCAATAAATCTTGGCAATTTTTTTCTAATTTCGGGTGGAAAAGAATTTGGGTAACCACAAATGCCTTCAAAATTCAGAGTTGGATACAACTTAATGCTAAAACTCTATCTACTACACTGCTATGACATTTTATTAGGTATGGTTACACTTGAACATACACAAGGCTGGAAATAATCAAAGTACATTCCCTCATGCCTTCATAAACACTTCAATTTGACCATAAAGAGCTTGATCAAACTTCTCAAACAATTTGCATACTATAGCCAAACATGAAAGCTGAAGCTAAATACATCATAACATGCAAATAAAATTTCAACACTTTTCCCTTTGAAATAGTGCTGATATCACTTAATAGGGAAAATTTTAATAACTGATTTTCATGGAGCAGTAATTCTCCAAAGAAAAATAGAATACCTGGACAAGAACTGCAACAGCTGCTCTCTTTTCTTCTTGACTGGAAACACGGTAGATCTAGAGCCTCTTTTGTAGCTCCATCAGGTTCTTTTCTTGTAGATTCGCCACCTCCTTGCAGAGGAAAAATTTCAAACATCAAAATCCATTTACAAATTAGTTTTAATTTCGGGCTTTCTCCAATCAGCAAAGCTACAAATCTTCTTTATACTTCATTTCCATGAAAAGAATTCCAGGCTGTTCTTACACATAAATCTGAAACAAATTCTGGATTCTATTTCTTCTTAACTCTCTTTCTTATAATCAGATTCTAATTGTTGATTAAGCCAAGCAAGCAAACAGTCATCCTAAACTTGTTGATCTTAAACTTCACACAACAACTGATATTCACAAATTTTACACTAGCACAGAACAACTAGGAATCTCCAAGTTTAACAGAGTCACCACCCACAACAAGTATGGGATTAAATTTCACAAACTGGTCCAGAAATGAAGCAACAAAAATTTAATGCTTATGAACTTTAAAACACTTTTACTAAAATCCATTTCTCTCTAGTAGAGTCACCATTTTGTTAGCAATTTTTCTTGCACAATCTATTCAAGCATCAATTCTTGAATCTATGACTCCCAACTCATGATTCTTGCAAGTAGAATAAATAATTAATGAGGATTTGATCCTCCTTCTACTTCAAACTCCACAGACTCAGTCGGGTGTACCGCTTGACTTATTATTTCCCAATAAATCAGATAGTGGATTATGGATTCTCACAATGATTTACTAATGTCTTTTAATGCAACTGATACAGAGCTTCAAAATCCAACCCATGATCTTGACAAGAGTAAATAATATTGCAGAAAAATGGCCAATGTGACAAGGATTTTCATCCTTCTTCTCTTCGAGTTTAAATCTCAAGTAGGCTAACCTAAAGGATTTAGTTCTTTAATGAATCGACAAAAGTATTTTCACTATTCAATGCAATGTGTATGCATTTATGCTCTCAAACAAGAAATGAAAAATGAATTGATTATTTTATGAATTTGATGATGACACCTGCATAACCAGCAAAGACCAGTGCCTTATCTATTGAGCAACAGGGTCAAATAAATATACATACTCAAAAAACCCTCTAATTCCAAACACATAAAAATTGGATGAAATGTCTTACAAGTCACTCTCTTCACTCTAATACCCAGACATCAGATTCATGTGAAAATCTTGAACCCTCTGAACTTATATTTAAGATTTACTTTTCCCTTGAAAGAAAGTTGAACACAAACTCACAGTTACCTTATAACAAGTATATTCAAAATTCCTTACAAATTAAACATACAAGAATTCAAGACATAACACATAAAGACATCATCAATATGGAAAGGGAATCCATTTTTCTTCATTAAAAAACTTATGATTCAGTACATTTACAAGACAAGAAACCCAAATAATGAGACTCCCAAAATCAGAAAACTGCCTTGTAGTGTTAATTTCACCATCCATGTACAATCAAGAAGAAGAAAGATCTAGAGAATTGAAAAACTAGTTTCAACCTAACTGACACTTGTCTATTTCTGAGAAAATTCTATAGAATATCTTCTCCTCTCAATAAATTTGATTTGATCTTCTTCTTATTCTGTAACTATCTCTTCTTTGCAATCATCCTCTTCAACAAATTTGATTCTAGGTATGGTCTAAAAAAACTCCCGTGAAAGCATATTTCAAGTTTGAAATATTAAATATTTCACAAGACTATATAATAAGATTATGTTCTAACTTGCACCTTACTTTAAATTTTTGTATTTTATCTCTTTTCTATGGGTGATCCCACAATAGTGGGTTACACATTTTTTCCTAAACAGACATTGAAGTCTACATTTGAAAAAAACTTTTAGATTCAGATGCATATTGGCATTAAACTATTTGAAATCGGAAGATGAAGTAAACTAGAGTCTTTTAGGATTTTTTGTCTAGATTCTCTCTCTCTCTATATATATATATATATATTTGAATTGACTTTTATGGTTTTTTTTCTCCCACCAAAACTTCTATGTTTCTAAAAATGTCATTTTCAAAAAGTTAAATTGACTTCATAGAGCATAACTTTTTTTCTAAAATACATATCAATGCACTTCTTTCAAATTTCATTTTTTGAAGACATTCTCATGATTATTGCATATTTTATGAATGTTTGAAGTAGAGTAAACCATAATTTTGACATACCTTAACTGCATAGCTTATAACTTGTTGTGTATATATCGAAATTCAATTTTTGTTTGATATAAAGTAGACTTGAAGCCGAAGGGCACTGTTATTTTTCAATTTTTTTTCTCTTTTCTACTATTTTTTATTGAATGTCAAACTTGGAGGTTTATATTCGATAAAAAACCTACATTCAATGCACATCACAAAACATAGACCTAATTAATTCAAAAATTTTCAAATCTATATTCGTTAGAAAGATCGGTCAAGGTACTTGTGCGATGTAAAAGAATGTCTCCCTATTCTTCCATTTGAGGGGGGCGCTTGAGCCCCGAAGCTATGAAAATTGTAGATTTATGTTAGCCTCTACAAATGGCCCCTAATCAGAAGGTTTTGATAGAAACTACTTTCAATATAAAGTAGTTTCGATCGAAACTATTTAGTTTCGATCGAAACTATTTAGTTTCTGTCGAAACTACTTTCTATCGAAAGTAATTTCATGATTTGACGGTTGTTGGTCATTTACCTAAGAAATTTTGATAGAAAGTTAGTGAAGAATTTCAATAGAAACCTATGTTAGCCTATTTGGTGCCATTTTAGGTTCAGAATGATTACATATAAATAAATACATGTTTTTGTCATCTTATTAATTCGAAAGTTGCAGAATAATTCACATTTTGGAAAAGGAAGACTTGTGAAATTGATTTTTTAAAATTTTTCTCAAAATTTAGTAGAACAATTTTGTAACTTGTGATGGGAAATAAAAAGAGAAGGCTAAATACGAGTGCACGACATTATTCAGAACTAACTAAAAAAAGACTACATGAAGAAGCTCGGGAAAGATATTATCATAAGAAACAAGGTATGTCTATATATATCTCTTTATCTCTCTCTCTCTCTAGATATTTTAGGTTGATGGTTATGACTTGTCTTAAAATGAAACATTTAAGCATGATATTGCAATTCCTAATTAGACCTAATTTGATAAAGAAGACCTAATTAGACCTATTAGGACATAATTATACCTAAGATCCTAAACCCTAGGAACCCTACCTAATTAGACCTAGATTAGTTCATAATTAGATAGGTAATTATGACCTAATTATCCCTAAGAACTAATTAGAGGTCTAAGACGTAATCAGCCCTAAGACCTAATTAGACCCAATTAGACGTAAGACCTAATTAGATCCAATTAAACCCTAATTAGCCCCAATTAGACCTAAGACCTAATTAGATCCAATTAGATCTAAGACCTAATTAGATCCAATTAGACCTAAGCCCTAATTAGACCTTGGGATGCCGTGTATGGTCACTTGAGTGTCGGGATCCAGTGAGGGATATATAGGATGAGAATCAAGGGTTAGAAGTACATGATGACACCTTCCTATATACAACTTAGGTTATCCTACGTGTGTCGGTTACCTCTGGTCTTCTGTAGATTTTCTTATTGTGATTCAGAGAGCTTCTAGGATCTTCCTATGCATTTCTTTATGATGGTTGTATACCTTTGATGTTGCCTTCTTGTTGTATACCCATGTGAGTGGGTCTATTATTATCTCCTCAGCACAGTGGGAGTGGACCTTTGGTTCCACAAGGTTGGGTGGTAGTGATTCTTATTACCATTGAGATTCAACATTTGTCTTCATGCTTTGATGATCCTTGATGCAGTTTCCCTCCTTCTATCTTCTTCATCTTCTGGAAACTTATGCAGTTTCATGAGTTGTATATTTGTACCTTATTTGTATATTGGTTGATATCCTTTGGAGGATGTATTGTATTGTATTGTTATGTATTATTGCATACCCTGCGACATGTGCAATGGATGTTGATTCAAATGTATATGTGGTCTTATTATATGAGATATATATTATTAGATTCAGTTGATGTATCCTTTATGTTATGTACTTTATAGTTGTTCTTCATAGATTAGTTTTCTTAAGTAATTCTACGTCAAGGAACCCTCGAGATTTTTAACCTTTGTTGAGTTGTACTAATGTGTATGTCTTGTTATCTCATGTGTTGCTTCCGTGTTGTTAACACTATTATTTATAAACATTTTAAAAAAAAATTATTATTCCGTTATCTTGGTTGCATGTTTAGGTTAGTTCTTTTGGGTTGCCTGGTGGGGCATTACAAACTGTGAATAACATCAATATCTCTATCCACTGTGGAAGACTCAGAGAAGGAGTCCCATTCATACTCATGTGAACTTGTGTCTGAACTGCAACTAGGATGCTTACACCATGAAGGTTTTGGGCATCTTGATGTGGAAGGTTTCATTTCATCAAAGGCAACAACTTCTCTTTCCATTAAACAAGCAAGATTCTTACGTTGGTATTCTCTATTAGGATGTTCAATATCTGATTCATTTTGTTCTAAAGTTGCAACTGACACGTGAGTGACCGAAATATCAGAATCTCCCCAAAGGAGATTAGTGGAAGGGACCCAATCTTCACACATGTCTTGGTAGTTTGTCAGATTAGGAACATATTCTAGTACATTATCGCTATCTAACACCTCAAAGATAGGATTAGTGCACTTGTTGTAATTCTCAAATCCTAGGCCAACCAGCTTCTTGGACTTGCGTCCAAAAAGAGAATGATCAAGGGGTTCGGCTCTAGCATCCAAATTGTGATTAAGAGGGCCATATCTAGGATAGCCCATCTATCTGACAAAAGTATACCCTCTTCCATAAGCCTTAGGAGAGGGAGAGAAGTTCTCATTGTGCATATATCTTTCTTCTCTATAGATCCAATCTCTAACAAATGTCTCCTCTTTCTCATCTTGGATAGGCACTTATGATTCTACAAATGTGCCAAATAAAGTCATAGCTGAAGAAGAAGGTTTATTTTATTGTGAAGGCTTTCCATAAGACCAAGGTGAAACTGGTAATGTTGTGAGGGAGTTGAGTTGATACCCCCTATGCCAAGGTCTATCATTTTAAGCTTGTCTTTGCATTCAACTAAAGTTGCACCAAAATATTCTGCTTCTCTATTAAGGGGAACATGAGTTCCTGTTGAAATTGAATTGACCAATAAAGTGTTATCCCCAGGTATACAAATCTCTATTCCATTGTAGGGGAAATTAACACACTGATAATAGGTAGACGACACTACTTGCATATCATGAATCCATGATCTACCAAGTAAGATATTATACGCAAGGGGTCCAACATCAACTATTTGAAATAAAATATCCTTTTGAACAGGGCCAATACTAACAAGAAGGATGACCAACCCCTTGGAACTTCTTTCTACCTCATCATAGGCTTTGATAGAAATCCTTTTTCTGGTATCTATGACTTTCTTAGAATAACCCAATTCTTTCAAAAGACTAAAGGAACAAATATTAAGCCCAACATCCCCATCTATCAACATGTGCCTGACATGGGTTCAATGAATCATAACCTCAATATGAAGGGAAAGATTGTGTGGATGGCTCAAAGCATTATCTATTGGAGATTTGATTCTGAACAGTTGATTGATTGTATGTTTGTCATTGATGACAAAATATAATACATAGTAGTACTTCTATATGTACTTATCAATATGATGACATGAAGACCAGCGTGGATAGTTACATATTTTTGACATGTTTACTATGCTATGTTCATACACGTAGACCCATATATGAAGTTCCAGTAAAGATATGTAATTATGTTATTGACGGTTACAGTTTTGGAGGAATAACGGTTTAAGGTTGACATATGTAACATGTTGATTGAGTTGTGCCTATCTTTGGGATATGCATGTGTATATTCATGATTAGTTATGTGTTGTTGATATTGTTCTAGAGGCGCAAGACGTGTTTCAAGAAGATTACAAAGTTATGATTAATTTGGTGAAGCTGACCTGTGAAGCGATGCGTCTACTCAGCATTGACTTGTGTGGTTGTAATTATTCTTGTGTGCTTAGTAGAGCCGACAAGGATGTTAAGAAGAGTTTTCCTACAGGTCCCATGATCTCATACTTGGTGTATGTACTTATAGAAGGTCATTTGTGATAAGAAGAGTTGCGAAAGCTAGAGATTAGAAAAGCAGAGTAGAGTGTTAAAGCATCAGAGCTATATTTATCATATGTTGATAATATAGATATTGAATTTGAAGCTTTCAGAATATAGATAAGATTTTTATAGTGCTTTACAAGAGGCTAAAGCATCGACGCATAAAAGGAACTAATCAGACAAGCAGTGTCACAAACAGCAGTTCATCCTGTTGATACAGTGTATATCAAATAACCATAAGGTTGTAGCCTTCACCATTTGGACATTGAGTCCTTGGACAATGAGTCCTCTACCCCTAACAGGGTTATTTTAAAAGACTCCTAACAGGGTCTGACCCTTAACCAGGTCACTATACTACTACATTATAATGTACAACTCCTAACAGGGTTGGAAGATATTTTAAAAGGGATCACTATAAATTGTATAGTTATTTGTGGGTACTAATTCCCACTGGGGTTTTTACCATTTGGTTTCCCCGTAACCAAATTGATGTGTTGTGTAAAGTGTTATCTGTATGTGCATTTACTTTGTATCAATCTATATTAATAAGTATAAGATAAAGATTTAAAGTTGTAGATAACTAATTCACCCCCCCCCTCTCCGTTATCTCTGAAGTATTCTAAAAATTGGTATCAGAGCCAAGTGCCTTGGAGAGAAAGCCTAATAACTTAAGATAGATCAGATGGCATACTTCAGAAAAGAAAGCCCTAAGTTCGATGGAGAGAACTATCTGGATTGGAAGAATAAAATGATAACACATCTTCAGTGCATTGGATTTCAGATCTTTGAAATTACTACACAAGAAGTTGTAATTCCATCTCTAAAAGACCTTGCAAAGCATGATGCTACTAAAAGATAGAAGGAAACATTTACCAATAATGCAATTTCCAAAGAAGCCCTAATTAGTGCCTTATCTAATAGTGAATTCTCTGAAATCAAGAAAATTGACAAAGCTTATAACATATGGAAGTATTTAGAAGACATGTTTGAAGGAGATGTTCAAGCAAAGAATGCATGCAGGAAGACATGGAAGAAGAAATACAACAGTCTTGAGATGTTACCAGAATAAAACATTAGAGCTTACAATCAAAGGATAAATTAAGCAGTATCTGAAATCAGGAACAATGGTGGTGAAATATCAGAAGAAGATATAATGGATAAGCTATTAACTACTTTGACATCAGACTATGAAAACAAGATCAGTATTCTAGAAGCAACTATGCAATTCTCACAAGACTTCAAGAGAGAGACTTTGATCAGCAAGATCTCTACATTTGAGATATCAAGATTGAAGAATGAACCTAAGAATGAAACAACCTTCAAAGCTTCAATCCACGGTAAGAAATCCTCACACATCTTTAGTCATAATGAGAATGAAGAAACTGATGAAGAATTAGAAGAGATAATTTCCATGATTGCTAAGAGAGAAAAGAAAGGAAAAGGAAAGTATGAAGGACAGCTTCCATTCAAGTGTTTTTCATGTAAT
>MU225865.1:1432770-1445651 GCA_018584345.1 Thuja plicata | reverse complement strand
CTCTAATAGCATATACAGGCAATAAGGTTCTTAAGATTTTACTTACCACTGTTTCCTCTTCAAGTGTACCTCCAACACCTCATATAGCATTGACTACTTATTTTATTCTTGTGTTGTACTATGTGATGTTTTCTCCTTCTTTCATTCTGAGATCATCAAACTTTCCTCTAAGGCTTTCTGCTTTGGCTCTCAGAACATTTGTATCACCTTCATGTACAAGCTTCAGTTTGTGCCACATTTTCTTTGCAGTTTTGCAATCCTTGACATCTTCAAATTCAGCATCAGAGAGTGAGGAAGAAATATCTATGACCATGCAGTTATGCTCATGCTTCTCTCTCAATTGATCTACTGTCAATGGTCTTGTGGGAAACACATATTCAATATCTAAGTATTGAGTAACATCATTACCAATACCTGATAAGTAGAGTCTTATCCTGCTTTTCCATGAAGAAAATTTTTCTTTGTTCAACTTGGGCACATCTCGTCTATTCATCTTGTAATCTTTACTTAGGTCTTGAAACCTTCCTTCTAAGCACACAAGCTCTGATACCAATTTTTAGTAATAACTGAGAGGGGGGATGAATCAGTGGCCTCAAACATTATCCTTTAAAATTTTAACCACCAAGAAATACACCTTAGATTATTTAGTCCCTACAAGATGCATGCCATGAAATATTAATAATGATTAACTGTCTACTGGTTTACCTTGTCTGTCCTTATTCTCCTTGATAACCGATAAGCAGTAAAACTATTTACCGATGCTCAGTAAATATGTAGAGTATACCAATCAATCCAAAAATGCATATGTGAAATATAAAATAGTAAATTAATAGTCATACACACATAACACATGAATTTTAATGTGGAACCCTGTTAAGGGAAAAAAATCACTGGGACCGGTACTCTAAATTTTCACTCTTCTGAAGTGAGCCCTGTTAGGAGCCAACCCTATTAAAGGTTACAAACACACTATTAGGTGTGACCTTGTTAGAGGATTTTATACATAGAGGTTGTCACTTAGTATCTGGCATCTATTTTTCTACCATCCTTGAATTAGCCTCCTTCTTAGACTGTCAATAGGCTTTAGGAAAATCTTACTACCATACTTGAATCAACCTTATTCTTAGGCTGTCAATAGGATTTATGCAATTTCAATAATACTTTCATGAATCAACCTTTTTGGCACTCCTTGGGGATGTACCTCAATATATAGAAGACGGTTAAAACCTCCTCTGTTAAGAGACTTGATGCTTCAATGGTTAAACTGAAACATTATGACCTATTTCTAATGCATATTGAATTGCAGATTTTCAGATCTATTTTAGTACATTACCTCTCTGATCAATGTATCAATTCAATTCTTTATGCTCCACACTTTCTACTATGTGATGTTGTGCTTCACTGTTTGTCGGTGTCTGCAAAATTCTTTAGCTCTTCTTCAGCTTGATTGATCAGGACTGTATGAAGCTACCCTTCATCAGTTTCTCTTCAGCATCCTATTTCTATTCACTCCCCTTCCCATGTATGTGATTTCTTGCACAAACGAATTATGCTTGTCTCTTATATAGACATGATATTCCTTAATTCTTGATTCTTGATTCTTGATTCCTGGCGTGAAAAATAATCTAGCCAATTTGATTTACAGCTTTAACTCTTGATTTATCTCATAGTTATCTTCTTGCCAGTTGTATAAATCTTCTTTAAATCAATTACTTAACTCTGATCAAATAAAAAAAATAAAACAACCAGTTAAGTCTATCCTTAAGCTCTGCCAGCTAGATATTTTGTCATTTTCTGAACTCTTTGTTCTGTCGGTCAACTCTGTAGTTAGTCGTCAGTGACAACTACTAGTTTCATCAGTGTGCCTCCAGTCAACTTTGAGATTGTAATACCCACTCATGTTTTGCCTTTTCATTTGTGATGTCGTACTCTTTAAGGCATTAGTTTCAGTTGATTAGCCAAATTCTTTTAGGCTACTTTCATGAGAGCTATTATTCTTTTAGTTGATGGTGACTATTGATTATGGTGTTATGGATATTTTCATGATGTATTTTATGTTTTGATTATGTTGTACTTACCCCATACTTGTATGTCTATGGTTATCATGTTTATGTATCTGTTTACATGTTGTTGTGGTAGAGGACAGAGATGTAGTTACTTACTTCGGTGAGATCCACACATTCGACCGATCCCTATCATTGATCGTGATATTATATTATGTATGCACATGTGTGTTCTTTGATGACAGGATTGCAGGTATAGGGCATCGTCTTCTCTGAATTGGCAGGAATGAGCGTGCCCATAAATATTCATCTCAATGGTAAAGAGGGGAGGTAACATACATATCCAAAACCGTAACCTAAGCCTAATAATCCTAATGTTGGATGAGTTTCTGTATGACTACCTTAACCAGATTTGTCTAGGTTGACAGAATTTGAATACCCTCTCTCTTGTGTTTGCGTGTGTTTTGTTTGATTATGTTTTCAGGTGATTTTTGGATTATTGAGTGATTTTCCATATTCTGACTTAATGGATTATGTTTGAATTAATGATTTAATTATATCCTAAGTTTATTTTAAATAATTAATTAAATTGAAATATTTGAATATTTTAATTTAATTAAATATTTAATTGAAAACTATATTATATGTGCTTATTTGATTAATTAAATAATTAAATATTTAGTTGCATGCATTATTGTGACATAAATATTTAATCTATTTAATTAAATATTTTTTTAATTACATGTGCATAATTGTGTTGAAAAAGTATTTTCCAATTGAAATATCTCAACTTATAAATAGGAGTCAAAGTTGAGTTGTGGCAATAAAGCATATCTTATTTATTTAATTTGGATTTACTTTCAATTTTCAAGTTAAGTTAGGGATTGACTTGGGAGTTGTCATCCACCTTTGCATGTTTAGGGGAATTTGAATCTCTTTAGGAGAATTGGTCATTCATTCTCTCATAACAGACTTTTGAGAATTGGAGAGCTCTTGGTGATTTTAGGGTTTTTGAAGAATTGTGGATTGTTGTGAATACTTGTTGCTTTGAAGTTTTTAGTATTTTCTATTGCTTGTGTGTGTGTGTTCGGATCTACATTGTTGCCAGATCTGTGGTTGAATTGGGCTTGAGGGTTTTAGATCTAGTTTCATCCTCCAAGCTAAATTCTTCCGTTTCTTGCATTGGAATCAAGGTAGGATTCATTTGCCATGTGTGGTTTCAATTTCGTAAATTTGGAGTTTCCTCTGTTGAGTGGATGCATGTTCATTATTTTGGCATTTAAATGGTTTGATATGGTTTCTATATTTTTGGGTGTTTACTAAAACCCTAGATCTATCATTTTTATATTTTTATATTTCTTAGCATAGTAGGGATATGCTGACAAAATTTTGTGAGATAACTCACTATAAAACTCCTATAAATCAATTGCACTATAGTCTAAACTATAGGAGAAAGAAAAATTAAAGTAGGAATAAAATATATTCCTTGAAAAAGTTAAATTTGTTAGAAAAAATTAGTTTTTGGAAAAAAATACAGGCTTGGAAAAATAATATTTCCACCAGTCAAAAAGGAATATTTAGAAAGGACAAAAAGGGTAAAAATTGGATGCATTTACCTTTTCATGCTTTTTCCATTTTCGAAATTCTTCTCCTAAAAAAAAAATAGACTTGTTTTCAAAAAATGAGAAAACCTAGTTATAAAAAAAAATGTGTTTAAATATTAAAAAATATATATATAAACTTAACTTTATTAAGTTTCATGCACTATTTAAACAAAAAGTTTAAAAAAAAAAAAGTTTCATAAAAAAAATAATAAGTATAGGGGAGGGGCAGTGGGTCCCACCTCACGAACCCCTACCCTTGTGCGCGGTATGTGGTACTCGTGTTGCACTGAGCAGCCACGGGACTGCCTAGCAGTCCTTGGACTGCCGAGGCAGTCACGGGACTGCTAGTGCAACCCGTGCGCTGTCACTTGTGCAGAGAGGGGGGGCCCGCAGGGGACCCGCTCCCCCCATTGCTATTTAAAGTTTTTTTTTTTTTTAAATTCTTTTTAAAACTTGCAAATTTAAAATTTGATTTTTTATTATTTGTTTAAAATTTTTTTATTAGTTTCAATTTAATTAAATTCGTTTTGTTTTTCTTTATTATAATTTGCAGGAAACAGTAATTGTTAGTTAATTTACATGGTATGGATTTTTATTTTATATACATGTGTTAATTTAATTTTTAAATTCATATGTATATTTATTTTAAATTGTTATATGTGCATTAACTTTTAATTCATAGGGATATTAAACAATTATTAATTAATGGGTTGTTAATTAATTTTAAATTAGGACATTTAGGGTTAATTCATATAAATATGATTATTATTGGATTTGATCATTATGTATTATCCAATTAAGGGGATGTAATGGGAATGACTAGTTAATGAATTCTTTTAGTTAATTTGATTTAATTAATGGATGTTTTAGTAAATTCAATTAGATGCTATGGGTAGTTCGAATGAGTTTAATATTTGATGGTATTAATTATGTTGAATTTAATCATGAAATTGGATTTATTAATGGACGAAATGAGTTTAACTTATGCATATGGATGGTTTATATAGATGATATTGTTATCCATGTATGTTCATTTTTCAGTCCTTAAAGACATTTTATTTTCTATGTCTCTTATGGATCTCTTGTGCTTGTATATGTTGTTATTTGGGACATTAGATTACCTAGGATGTATATAGAGGTTGGGGGGAGTGTTTATCTTTTCTGTTACTTCATGGTGTGTGTGTGTTGTCAGAAATTACCCTAAACTAACCATGATGACCCTCTCAATTATGTATCTGTGTGTGTACCTATATGTGACCATTCCTGTTTGTGGGATACTAGATTTGGGGTACACTGGGGTTGCAACCTATGCTAGATCTATTAAGATCTTTTGAGCCTAGGGTAGGTTACCTAGATGTGTAGTAGGGGGTGGCTTGCAATAAGTTTTGTGTCCATAAGAGACTACTGGATTGCTTATTGTGGAGTTTCTTTAATAAGTGATAACTAAAGACATATTTAGAATATTAAAATATATTAATAAGATGTATCCTCACCCATGCTTGAGTACTAGTATAGGCTAAGATGGTGTTGAGAAGATGTCAGTTGCCCTGTGAGGTATTTGACATAGTTAGTGGCCTTGTCAGTTTGAGAGGTCATTAGCTCTGTGTATGGTCACTTAGGTGCCAAAATCTATTGATATTATCAGGGCTGAACTTAAGGGTTAGACGTACATGATGAGACCTTCCTTTACACATGCTAGATTTCCTACATTATTAGTTGCCTCTGGATTAGTGAGTCTTGCCTATCATGATGATTAGTACACCAGATTAGAGAGCTATCAGGATCCCTTGCTTAGTGGTTATGCCTTCTTGGTTTTGGTTATCCAATTGGGATCTGTTGTTATCTCGTCAGCACAGTGGGGTGAACCTTTGTGGTTCAACATGGATGGGTGGTAGTGATTCTTTATCCATTGAGATTCAACGTCCTTGTACCAGGTGCTTGATGGTTCTTGCAGATGAACTCTTTATGTTCCTTCTTCATTTATTATGTAATTTCATTATTGTAATCTTGTATTAGAGTATCGCATGTGATACCTAATCTGGAAATTGTAATAGTAAGTAGGTTAGAGTGATTACCACATACCCTGCGACATGTGTAGTGGATGTGATTTTATGGTGGTTTCATGGTTATCCATGAGGATTGTAATTATGGTTTTATAAGTTGTATTTGTTATGCTTAATCATATGGAATCTTTTGTTATATTGTTATTTGTGTTTTGCTTTAAGTAATTCAATGTCATGGGACCCTTAAGTCCTGTAATCTATGTGAGTGAAAGACATGTGTATAAATGGTAATCACTTCTGCATAAATGTATGTTTCTTTATGTTAACTTTAAGAAACAATTATTCAGCACACATAGTGACATGTTCTAGGTTAATCTCTCTTGGGTTCCCTGGTGGGGCATTACATTTGGTATCAGAGCTCTAGTTTCTACACTGGGAACTCTGGGAATTGTGTGCCCATTAGGTTGTGTCTAGTTTAAACATGAAACTAAAACATAGACATACCACACATTATTTTTGATGTATTGCTTTATGGCTTATTTTTTTATTCTTTAATTTATGTTTCAAGCTATGTGGTGAATGTTGTATCCATCTCTCTTTGATTCAGGAATTATGCCTGAGACATGCATAGCTAGAGGCCGTGGTAGGGGTAGGTCTTGTGCCTGTGGGGGAGGGCAATAGGCTAGCTCCTCCACTAGTGTCAGATAGGGGAGGGAACAACATCAGGATAGGGGTGAACAAAGGAGAGAGGATCAGGATGAGTTTGGGGGTATGAACACTAGACAAATTCTATAGGCTATCCTAGATCACCTTCCTAAGAGAGCCAGAGTAGAGCGAGAGGCATCTTATCACTCCCAGAAGTAGGAGGAGAGAGAGAGAGAGATCCAGGAGCCCTCATGGGAGGACTATATTAGTGGATCCAGCAGTGGTTGTAGCCAACCATATGAGAGACCCGACAAGAGGAAAGGCTATTCCTTTCGCTGGACAAGATTCTGGTTTAGAGGCAGAGACCTGGTTGATTTCTTTGGATAGAGTATTCATGATGCATCCCTTTTGTAGTAATACTAAAGCGAGATATGCCATGATGCAGTTGACTCATTTTGTGGCTATCTGGTGGAAGATAGAGGAGCAGAAGCTAGGAATTCATATGGACACTATTACTTGGGAACTCTTTCTCGAGAACTTCAGAGAGAGGTTCCTATCTGATCAGTGGAGGTAGCAGAGAGCTGATGAGTTTTATAATCTTAGATAGCTGACATTGACTGTGGAACAGTATGAGCATCATTTCTATGAGCTCAAGTAGTATTCCAGATATAGCGAGGATACCACATTATTGGTACAACATTTTGTACGAGGGCTTAATGCTTGCATTGTAGGAGGTGTGAAGCTATTTGAGCCATCAGACCTACGAGCTGTGGTGATTAGGGATACTTTATCATAGGCGAGCTTGGTAGTAGGCCATGGAGGTAGACAGGGTGGTCAGGCTAGTGGAGCTTCTGGAGCAAGCTATAGAGGTAACCAATCGCAGGGCACTGGGAACTTCAAAAAGTCATCTAGTTTTTATAGAGGAAATCATAACCAGAGCTAGAGTCAGCATCAGCAGCAGCAACAAAAGACTATGCCTCCTACCTAGAGTAGTAAGGGTGTGAGGAGTGGACAGTTCCATAGGCGTAATTAGTCCAACTGGCCAGATCATAGTGCACAACCTAGTGCGAGTCGTGGGAGTGTCCAGCAATCTAGTGCACCCTCCAATGGGAGAGGCAACTTTAGAGGCCCAGGGTGTTTCACATGTGGTTAGTTTGGCGACATTGTGGTGAATTGTCTACAGAGAGCACCATATATTTCTACATAGAGGCCAGCAACCTCAGAGCCTACTGTAGGAGGAGGTTCACATAGAGTGTTTGGAACTCTTGATCAAAGGCAGGCAGAGCATCAAGGCACAGTCACTGAGACTTTAGGTACTATTTGGGGTACTTCCATTTCTGTATTATTTGATTCAGGAGCGACCGACTCTTTCATTTCACCTTTCCTTGTTGATCATTGTGGGCTAGTGGCTGCAAAGAAAGTGTTAGGTTGGCAAGTGGAGTTAGCCTCAGGAGCTAGGCTAGCTACGGATTCCTTGGTTCATGGTTGTGAACTGAACCTAGGGAAGTTCATTACCTCAGTTGACCTATGTGTGATTCCTTTGGGGTCATATGGGGTTGTCTTAGGAATGGAATATTTGGGAGCTCATGGAGCTAGGATTGATTATAGAGAGAAGATCATCCTTTGCAAGGATGATGCTGGTAGTGAGTGTCACATTGTGGGGCTTCCTAGACCCATATCCCTTTGCATGATATTTACTATGCAACTGAAGTGATGTATGCGAAAGGGATGTCAGATATATGTAGTATCCATGTACGAGATAGACGGTATGGAAAGTGAAGTTAAGGCTTTGGATCATCCCATACTTCAGGAGTTTATTGATGTATTTCCTGATGAGATTCCAGCTATGCCACCAAAGCGTGACATAGAATTTTGCATAGAGCTTGTGCCAGGAGCAAAGCCTATTTCTAGAGCACCATAGCATATGGCTACTCATGAGTTGAGTGAGTTGAAGCTGCATTTAGAGGAGCTATTGGAAAAGGGGAGCATTCTCCCTAGTGTTTCTCCTTGGGGTGCACCTGTCCTCTTTGTGAAGAAGAAGGATGGATCCTTATGCTTGTGTATCGACTACAGACAGTTAAACAAGGTAACGGTCAAAAATAGGTACCCATTGCCATGTATTGATGACTTGTTTGATCAGATCAGGGGAGTCAAGGTGTTCTCTAAGATTGATCTGAAGTTAGGATACCACCAGTTATGGATTGAGGATGCTGATATCCACAAGACAATGTTTCGTACACGCTATGGATATTATGCGTTCACAATGGTTCCATTTGGGTTGACAAACGCTCCATCGGTGTTCATGTGTTTGATGAATGGAGTGTTTCAAGAATACCTAGATCACTTCATGCTCGTCTTCCTAGATGATATATTGATCTACTCTAGATCCATGGAGGAGCATGAAGAGCATCTTCAACAGGTTATGGAGTGTCTTAGGAAGAATCAACTTTATGCCAATCTGGCTAAGTGCAATTTCTTCCAGACTAAGGTTCAGTATCTTGGTCACGTCATTTCTGGAGAAGGTATCTCAGTAGATCCTTCAAAGATTCAGGTGATTGTGGAGTGGCCAGTACCCACTAATGTGTCTGAGGTGTGCAATTTAATGGGTCTTGCGGGATACTACCGCAGATTTGTGCAGAACTTCTCTAGGGTGGCTCATCCTATTACTTCTCTTCAACAGAAAGGGAAGAAGTTTGTATGGATAGAGAAGTGCGAGGAGGATTTTCAGAGTCTCAAGGTGTGTTTGACCAGTGCACCTATCCTAGCTGTGCATGATCCAGTGGGGGATTTTTTTGTATGCACTGATGCATCTTTAGAGGATATTGGAGTGGTTCTCATGTAGGATGGGCGAGTGATTGCCTATGAGTCTCAAAAACTCAAGGATCACAAGCTCAACTACCCTACTCATGATCTAGAGCTAGCTGCGGTTGTCCATGCTTTAGTATGATGGAAGTATTTTATTTTGGGACATTGATTTGAGCTTCATAGCGATCATCGTAGCCTTCAGTATATCTTTACCCAGCCTAATCTGAATGCTAGATAGAGAAGGTGGATGTAATTCCTTTGCGAATATGACTTTGAGATAAAGTATATTCAGGGCAAGGAAAATGTGGTTGCTAATGCATTGAGTCACAAGCGACAGGCCGTTCTAGCATTGACTCTTAGCGTGGACTTGAGGATTAGGATACTCCAGTCACATCCTAGAGATACATTATATCAGGAGGTGAAAGTTGAGATAGAGTCAGGGAGACCATTAGAGAGTAGATTCTTTGGATATGTTTTGGAGACAGATGGTCTTTTGCGTCATATGGGCCAGATCTATGTACCACCATTGGATGATTTGCATACATTAGTGTTATCTGAGGCTCATCGTGCACCCTATTTGGAACATCCTAGTGTCAAGAAGATGCATGTAGATCTTTGATAGCTCTATCATTGGGCTGGTATGAAGAGGGAGATTGCAAAATTTGTGGCTAGGTGTTTAGAGTGTCAGAGGGTCAAGGCAGATCACCAGCATCCAGCGGGGCTTCTTCAGCCTAATCTCATTCCATCATGGAAGTGGGACATTATATCTATGGATTTCATAGTTGGATTGCCTATGACTCCTCGCAGACATGATGCTATTATGGTGACCGTTGATTGGTTAACCAAGGTGGCTCATTTCTCACTGATGAGATCATCATACATAGCAAATTCTGTGGCCCGAGTCTTCATGCAGGACATTGTAAGAATTCATGGCATTCCTATCCATATTATATCGGATTGAGATCCTATTTTTACCTCATCCTTTTGGACATCTTTACAGCACAATTTAGGTGCTCAGCTAAATTTTAGTTTAGCGTATCATTCTGAGACTGATAAATAGATAGAGCGGGTGAACCAGGTTTTGGAGGACATGTTGAGGATGTATGTCATGGACAGACAGACTTATTGGGAGGACTACTTGTACCTAGTGGAGTTTGCGTATAATAATGGCTATCACAGTTCCATTAGCATGGCACCTTTTTAGGCGTTGTATGGTCATCCTTGCCGTACACCTTTGAGTTGGGATAGATTGGAGGACCGTATTCTTCTTGGTCCTGAGATGCTTCGTGACATGGAGCAACAGGTAGTGAGGATTTGTGAGCATTTAGTGACTGCACAGGATAGATAGAAGAAGTATGCAGATGCTCATAGGGTGGATAGGCAGTTCGTAGTTGGAGATAGAGTGTTCCTGAGAGTGTGCCCACGGAAGAGTCTTATCTATTATGGAAAGGGTTCGAAGTTGGCACCTCATTTTGTGGGACCATTTGAGATCCTAGAGAGGATAGGACCAGTTGCTTATCGACTTGCTTGCCACCTAGCCTTTTGCGCATCCATGATGTTTTCCATGTTTCAGTTCTTAGGAGATATATACCTGACATTATGCATGTACTTGATTGGAATGCATTACAGGTCGAGGACAGGTAGCTGGCTTTGGAGCCAATACGTATTCTAGAGCAGCGGGGTGTGACCCTCAGTGATCACACCATAGAGCAAGTAAGGGTCCAATGGGACCCAAATGATGAGTCTTCAGTGACTTGGGATGATGCAGCTAGATTATGGGGTTTATATCCCTACTTGTTTATGGGCTTCCAGGAGTAAGCCTAATCCTAGGGGGGGTGGATGTAATACCCACTCACGTTTTGCTTTTTCATTTGTGATGCCGTACTCTTTTAGGCATTAGTTTCAGTTGATTAGACAAATTATTTTAGGCTACTTTCATGAGAGCTATTATTCTTTCAGTTGATGGTGACTATTGATTATGATGTTATGGATATTATCATAATGCGATGATTTATGTTTTGATTATGTTGTACTTACCCCATACTTGCATGTGTATGGTTATCATGTTTATGTATCTGTTTACATGTTGTTGTGGTAGAGGATGGAGATGTAGTTACTTTCTTCGGCGAGATCCACATGTTTGACCGATCCCTATCATTGATTGTGATATTATATTATGTATGTACATGTGTGTTCTTTGATGACAAGATTGTAGGTACAGGGCATCCTCTTCCCTGAATTGGCAGGAGTGAGTGTGCCCATAAATATTTATCTCAATGGTAAAGAGGGGAGGTAACATACAGATCCAAAACCCTAACCTAAGCCTAATCGTCCTAATGTTGGATGATTTTCAGTATGACTACCTTATCCGAATTTGTCTAGGTTGACAGAATTTGAATACATGGTGATTTTCAAGATTATGCTTTCAGGTGATTTTTGGATTATTGAGTGATTTTCCGTATTCTATGATTTAATGGATTATGGTTGAATTAATGATTTAATTATATCCTAAGTTTATTTTAAATAATTAATTAAATTGAAATATTTGAATATTTTGATTTAATTAAATATTTAATTAAAAACTATATTGTATGTGCTTATTTGATTAATTAAATAATTAAATATTTGGTTACATGCATTATTGTGACATAAATATTTAATCTATTTAATTAAATATTTTATTAATTACATGTGCATAATTGTCTTGAAAATTTATTTTCAAATTGAAATATCTCAACTTGTAATTAGGAGTCAAAGTTGAGTTGTGGCAATAAAGCATATTTTATTTATTTAATTTGGATTTACTTTCAATTTTCAAGTTGAGTTAAGTTAGGGATTGACTTGGGAGTTGTCATCCACCTTTGCATGTTTAGGGGAATTTGAATCTCTTTAGGGGAATTGGTCATTCATTCTCTCATAACAGGTTTTTGAGAATTGGAGAGCTCTTGGTGATTTTGGGGTTTTTGAAGAATTGTGGATTGTTGTTGATCCTTGTTGCTTTGAAGTTTTCAAGATATTCTATTTCTTGTATGTGTGTGTTCGGATCTACATTGTTGCCAGATCTGTGGTTGAATTGGGCTTGAGAGTTTTAGATCTACTTTCATCCTCCAAGCTACATTCTTCCATTTCTTGCATTGGAATCAAGGTAGGATTCATTTGCCATGTGTGGTTTCAATTTTGTAAATTTGGGGTTTCCTCTGTTGAGTGGATGCATGTTCATTATTTTGGCATTTAAATGGTTTGATATGGTTTCTATGTTTTCGGGTGTTTACTAAAACCCTGGATCTATCATTTTTATGTTTTTATATTTCTTAGCATAGTAGGGATATGCTGAAAAAATTTCATGAGATAATTCACTATAAAGCTCCTATAAATCAATAAATCAATTGCACTATAGTCTAAACTATAGGAGAAAGAAAAATTAAAGTAGGAATATAATATATTCCTTGAAAATTTTAAATTTGTTGGAAAAAATTAGTCTCTGAAAAAAGGCTTGGAAAAATAATATATCCACGAGTCAAAAAGGAATATTTAGAAAGGACAAAAAGGGTAAAAATTGGATGCATTTACCTTTTCATGCTTTTTCCGTTTTCGGAATTCTTCTCCTAAAAAAAATAGACTTGTTTTGGAAATATGAGAAAACCTAGTTATAAAAAAAAATGTGTTTAAAGATTAAAAAAAATATATATAAAATTAACTTTATTAATTTTCATGTGCTGTTTAAACAAAAAGTTTTAAAAAAAAAAAATTAAAAAAAAAAAAAATAAGTATAGGGGAGGGGCAATGGGTCCCACCCCACCAACCCCTACTCCTACGCGCGG
>MU225865.1:1399401-1418862 GCA_018584345.1 Thuja plicata | reverse complement strand
TTCAAGGAATATATTATGGAAAGAAGGAATTAGTTGACAGAATGTCAGATATTTGTAAAATATTTGTTTGGCATTATTGTCAAAGGGAGAGAATGTTTCCATATTATCATCAGAAACTATTCATTATTAGATTACTCCAAACAGGGAGAGATCATATCAAAAGGGAGAGTATTTGTATAAAAGTTGCAAATAGAAAGTAGTGACATCAAAGATGAAGAACAGTCAAAGAGAAAATTGACACCAACAGAGGTCACAACACATCAGAAGAAGAAAAAGGGAAAGCTGCAAGAATCAAATCTAAGCTTAGATAGAGCTTACCAGTGGTCAGACATTTTATCAGTTATCAAAGCAAACTATTTGGTAGTTTGATGAATCTCAACAATTGTATTTCATATTGTAATAGAAATAGTATAGTGTAATAATATAGCATGTTGCCATCAATGCCAAAGGGAGAGATTGATGACATGTAACTGATTAAATGATTGACTATATTAAGTTGAAGATGATGCAAGACATTAAATCAGTTAATGGTTTGTATTGTCATTGATGTCAACTTAATATCATCTATATGATCATGCCAAAGACTTCAGAGAACCAATGGAACAAAGGTTATGCTTCCAACGATGCATAATAGTCTAGTATTCACTAAGTGATAGACTACACCGATGGAGTGCACACCATCAGTAAAGACAGAGATTAAAGTCATAGTGATACCCGATGAGCAGAAGACAGTGGTGCTTGGTGAAGAAAAATCACATGATACCTGATGAGGTAAAAATAGTGTTGCCCGACGGACGGAGATCCCAAAGCTAACTGAAGCGACACTGATGGGACTGGCAATGTTACCGGCGATGAATTGCAGAATTGACTGACGAAACAGAGAGATAAGAAAATGACAAAATATCTAGCTGCCAGAGCTAAAGGATAGACTTAATTGGTTGTTTTATTTGTTTTATTTGACCAGAGTTAAGTAAGTAATTTTTACAGTTGGCAAGAAGATAACTACGAGATAAATCAAGAGTTAAAGCCATAAATCAATTTGGCTGGATTGTTTTTCACGCCAAGAATCAAGAACCAAGAACCTAGAATTGAGGAAAATCATGTCTATTTAAGAGACAAGCATAGTTCATTCTCATGTGGTCAATACTCAATCAGATACATGGGGGAGTGAATTGATAGAAGATGCTGAAGAAAAACTGATGAAGGATTAACTTCATGCAGTTCTGATCAATCAAGCTAAGGGAGAGCTAAATAATTCTGCAGACACCGACGAACAGTGAACCACAGCGTCACAGAGTAGAAAGAGTTAAGTACAAAGGAATTGAATTGATACATTGATTAGAAAGATGTTGTAAGTAAATAGATCTAAAAATCTACAATTTAGTTGCATTAGAAATAGATCATTTTTGTTTTAGTTTAACCATTGAAGCATTAAAGTCTCCTAATAGAGCAGGACTTAACAGTCTTTTGTAATTGAGGTATATCCTAACAGATTACCAGAAGGTTGACTCATGATAGTAGTACCGGTCTTACCTAAAGCCTATTGACAGTCTAAGAAGGAGGTTGATTCAAGGATGGTAGTAAGATTTTGCATAAAGCCTATTGATAGTCATGAGACTGATTTAAGGATGGTAGCGTAGATGTCAGATACTTAGTGACAACCTATGTATTGAAAATCCTCTAACAAGGTCACACTTAACAGTGTGTTTGTAACCTTTAACAGGGTTGGCTCCTAACAGGGGTCACTTCAGAAGAGTGAAAATTTAGGGTATCGGTCCCAGTGGTTTTTCCCTTAACAGGGCTTCCATGTTAAAATCCTTGTGTTATGTGTGTATGGTTAATTAATTTAGTGTTTTACATTCTACATATGCATTTATGGATTGACTGGTATAATCTGCATATTTACTGAGTATCGGTAAATACAGTTTACTGCTTATCGGTTATCAAGGAGAAACATGACAGAGAAGGTAAACCGACAGACAGTTATTTGTTTCAAATATTTCAAAGGCATGCATCTTGTTGGGACTTAATAATTTGAGAAGTATTGATTGGTGGATTAAAGTTTAAATTAGATAAATTTTTGAGGCCACTGATTCACCCCCCCTCTCAGTTATTACTAACAGAACAAAGTCTCAAGGATTCTTATTGGACAAATACAATCAATGAGAGATGAGATAGTGGAAACTTGGACAAAGTTAGTGAAATCTATGACAGAAACCAAGGAAAAATAGGTCCAAGAGAAGGAAAAATATCAAGATTCTAAAGTTGAGGAGATCGGAGAGGTCATTGACAATGTTATTTCTAATATCTCTGAGAATATTCAAAACATTGATTCACAACTAGAGGTTGATGCACCAAAAGAACAAAATGTAGAGAAATTGACAAAACTAAAAGGTGAAAAACAAAATATTGATGAAGATGTATTGTCAGTAAAGGTAAAATTAAACCTAACTGGTGAAGCTAGCACACAAAAGAAGAGAAAAACAAATAATTTTGATAGTTTTGAGGAAGGAGATAAAGAACCTAAAGATGAAGAAATCCAAGAAACTATTGACATTACAAAAATGAGTCGTAAGGAGCTGATGAAGATGTCTGAGAAGCTTAGAGAGAAAGCAGAAAGAGATAGATTAAAGGGAAAGAATAAGAGGGTCATAGTAATAAAAGGGGAAAGGAATATCATTAGTAATCTCATACTTGATGTGGCATATGATAAACAAAACAAACTTATTGATTGGTTGGTTATTTTGGTCAAAGGTGTTTCTGATCAAGTACCTAACCTAGAGAATGCACCAATGCAGTTAGTAATGAAAGAGTATGAGAAGAATTGAAATGACAAGTTGAAAGAGATTATATTAGTAGACAAAAAGTCACTTGTATTTATAGTGAAAAAAGTGAAGGAAATCGTACAGGAGGTAGGACAGTTACTTGTAAGAGTGTCCAAGTTTACAGTTTTTACAAAAGATCTGGAGAAGAAGAGAGAGGAAGTTCACCAGGAGCTTAGTGCTTTGGTTGAAAATTTTGATCCCCTAACTAGTTCAACTTCAAAATATAATGTTAAGGTCAAAATAATTACACACACAATGAATCAGTTGCAAGTAGATCAAGATAAAAGAGTTATAACACTTATGCAGTTGCAGACCTACTTAGCTCCTACCATAGATGTTATGCAACAGAATGTGAGAGATGTTGAAACCACACTAAGTCTGCCCAAGGTAAGTACTTGAATGATATGGATGGATTAGCATCAGTAATACATGGACATATCCTATCTATGGAATTATTACCAGAGTCATGGAAAAATTCATTGGATTCAACAAAGACAAAATTCAAGGATGTCTTTGACAGAATGTAATTCCGGTATGTATTTATGATCCTTTGTCATTATTGAAAAAAAAGGGAGATATTTGAGTATGAGTAGAGCATGAGAGAGTGTGTATAAATTAAGGGGGATTTTGAGTTGAATGATTCAAAGCATGTACCCATAAAGTACAGGTCAATACTTTCAGGGTTATGCTTAACAGAGTTTTTGCCATCAATGCCAAAGGGGGAGATTGTTGGCATTATGGTAGTTTTTGGAGGAGATATGAAGATCGGTCATTTGAAGATACATAATTGGTTTTCATTGATGGAAACATGTTCAGGTAATATGATTGGAGTAACTGGTATGATCTGTACATGATTGGTATAGGGAAGAGTAGTTAACTGTATTGATCAGTGTACATGAGATGTATAGTGAGAAGAATTTTAGTCAGCTAAACTGGTAGCAACCAAGTTGTAGAGAAAATCAAATGATGCAATCATAAAGGAGACATTCATATGATACGAGGAATCTACAGTTCTGACCGCAACATCTAATTTGATGTTTTAAGTGAATTATGTTTTTGAAGTGGAAGATAGTGTTCCTATTGAGTCACCGATCATAATTTCATGATGAATCAATTAAGGTGCTGGATTTGAGGTCAGCTATTGTTTATGGAAATATGTATTACATTTGGGGATGACAAATTAGGATTGATTTACATTGATTTCAAGGAAGATGGTAAATGTTTTGTGTTGACTTTCATGAATTTTTTTTACATCTTTAGCCATTTAAGAACACATTAGATAAGGAGATCTAAATCATGCGATTTAGGGTTGCGATCATATTTTCAAGTGCAGCGATCAAAGATTGAAGTAGAAGAGACAAATTACAACATCAGAAAGAAAAGTAGTAGAGATGATTTGATAGGCAAGCAATGCCATTCTACAGATCATCATTGTTGTTGTTTCTTAACAGTTGCAATAGGTTAAATCCGCTAAAAGGGTAGATCCTAATAGGTCTTTATTATAAATCCTTTAATAGTGTAACTTCTTAGCTGAAGGTTGAAATCCTCTAATGAGGTAGACTATAACAATTATTTTGGTACTTCTAACAAGGTACTAGTCACTTTTAACAAGGTGAACCCTATAAAGGGTATTGTAGCTCCTAACAGGGAAAACATTTTTACTACAGTAAGGTGATTTGTGGGTGTCATCCCCATCATGGATTTTTCCCTCTAAAAAGGATTTCCACATGAAACATCTATGTGTCATATGTGATTCTTTTGTGGATTGTTGATGTTGTTTACTTCTACTTTATATTATCAGTTGCATGTTTCATTATTTGTAAGTTGTTGATTAACTTTGTTAGATCGGTGGTGAAATTTATTAAGTACTTGTTTACACTGATTCACCCCCCCCCCTCTCAGTGCTTGTGCATACTAACAATAAATTGTTCTACATATAACTGAAACCATTTATTTTGATAACAATAATTGTCCAACCAATTCCAAAATTGATACCACCAACAACCAACCAATACTATCAGTTAGTCAACATGAAGGTTTTGACATCAATAACAACAATGCCAGAGATATTTGAATCTCACAAAGAGAAGGTGAACTAAGGAAAATAGAATAGGTCAATTTTTTTTCAATTTCCCTTCCTTACAAAAAAACACTTAAATTCAAGTAGACTATTTTGGAAGTATGATATCACTGAGAGGGGTGGGGATTGAATCAGTGATATAAAAAACCTAGAATCAATTTTTACTTAATCAAGACTTATGATATAACTCGATAGAAACAAGAGAGATAGATAGATAAATAAAATACACACAAATAATATAACACAAGATATGTGCTGAGTGGAAACCCTCTTGGGAAATAAAACCACTCGAATTGCCTCATTGACTTATGTGCAAATATCATTTTACAATGCCTCACTAGTTGTACATAATGTCTCACTGACAATGCTATCTTAGTGAAAAAAAATTCTATTGCTTACTAGCTTTTCTTCTCTTAAAATTGCTAATCCATACAAAGTCAGAGAATCTGATTAAGTATAGTGATCATGATCCCATATAATACATTATTGAATACAAATAATGCTTTTTATCAAACAATGGATCATACAAGATTAGGAAAACTATAACCTTAACCAAATATTTCTGATCATATAACTAATGTGCACAATAAAAAAAGTTTCATGTAGATCCCATATATCTCTCTATATATTGAAAAATCCCCATTATAATGCTTATAAATAATTTCAAAATGATAAACTAAAATGTACTTCCATTTTGAACTGATTTACACCTTACTCTGATTATGAGTTTGATAAGTAAATACTCCAAAACTGATTTACATTTTCCATAAAGAATCATTTAAGAATGTGCATTTCTCTCTGATCTAACTATTTGTTAATCTACAAAAAAAAATTGATTGTCTTCCTCTAACAAGTTCCTTAATGAATGAAGTGTATATTTCTTCATTACAAATCAAAATACTATAGTCTCTATTTTAAAAATTTGTATGTTTTATCTCTTCCTTTTTAGTGTCTTGTTACACAATCTTATCTTAAGACAAAATCTCCTTTAAAAAGTATAAAATAGTTAGTACACAAGTATTACCATCCCTTGACTAGGGTTATAGAAACAATAATACAAGGGTAGAGTAAAAACAAATTTAACCAAACAATGAAAGGAATTAACTTAGCATGATACTCATGGTTCAGGTTTAGGTTGCTAAGACACACAAACCTAACTCAAGGGTTCAATAAAGATTAATAAACCTAAGAACCCTTAATAATGGTAACAAAAAATAAGCATACAATAGACAGTATGAAATAATAATAACATTTCTACTTCAAAAGAACACAACACTAACTAGGGTTTAAAACATTTAAAGAAAATGACCATAAACTTTGTTAACCCACGAAGAGAAAGAACATAAACTCTATTTTAAGATACCTTAAACAAAAATGAAATGACTTCAAAATACAGATATGTTAAGACTGTTAGGATTAGGTAATACTGAGAGGGGGGTAAATCAGTCTTACAACACTTATTAAAACTTTTCAACCAATTATTAATAATCCATAAGCTTGTAGAAATGAAAATAACATAGTACTCATAACACCATTTTTTTTTTTTGAGGAAACCCTAGCCAAGGGAATACCCTAGTGGGGATGATACCCACAAGCATGCACTAAAGTATAGTGTCCCTATTAGCAGACCTAGCCCTATTAGGAGCTGAATATTACATAGTACATTTCCTTGTTAGAGGAATAACAACCCTATTAAAGGTATACAACACCCTGTTAGGGGCCAACTGAGCATACAACTCTTACAATATAGTTATGTTACAAAATGTTCTCAGTTATGAACAAAACAAGCATCACTAATGCTTAGATAGTTCCATTCATAGTTCTTTAATGATCTCTGTCATCTTTTGCTCTATCTTTTGCATGTTACATCCAAAACTTTGTTCACACACACACTTACATACAACTTTTTTCTCATCAAAAGATCATACATATATATTATTCTTCTTTACCAACTCGGCTCTCAAATAAAATTATTACATAGTCGGCTATCAAAACAAAATACATTTAATAAAGTAAATATCAAATGCATAGTTGGCACTCTCTCATAATAAAAATATAGGTTATCAATAATCATAATCCAACTCCGATTTCCAGGAGTCCACATCATACTCTCTGAATCATTGCTTCTGTCTAGCTGCTCTGTATCATTATTCTGCTACTGTCTATCTGTCTTCAAATATCTATAACTCACTATAAACATTACCAAAAAAAATTGATATTAGGTGGAGTTCACACATACCCCATACTATCTTCTTCTAAGCTCACTTTCCTTATCTCATCAATCTCGATCTTCGATACCCAAAATACCTTTGTATTTATGCTTATGTGTTTAGCCGATTTAAGGGTCACCAAAACTTAACTTTAGATGAATCGATCAGTATGCCAGATGTGTTGCAATAAATGACAACCAAAAAGTGGATCACATCATACAAAATTTATCACTTTCCAATAATCTCTCCCTTTGCCATTGATGACAACACTTAACAAAAAAAATGACTAAGTGTTCCAACAAAGAAAAAATGTCTTTCCTTATACATTATTCTTTTCCTCTTCTCCTCTTATTCATTTTTATCTTCTCTCTTATCCTATTCATTTTTATTCTATTCTCCCCCTTTGACAACAATGACAAAGGTGCATAAAAAGTAATAAAATTATTTGGGCTTGCTTACCAATTTCAGAATATCTTGAAAGGAATCTTCCAAGATCTTTAATTTTGCAATCCATGACTTAAGTAATAGTTGACTAACATGAATTAGTCCATTCAATGCAAATGATGTAGTCTCTGTTTCTTTCAACTATGTAGGCATAGAGTTAGCCAATGATTCTAAAATTTTCTCCATGTCTGATAAATGTGCTTCAATAATTGATAGCTTAGGAGTGATTAAACTCTTCAGCGACCCAAATCTTTTCAAAACTCTCCCTTTCTTAATATCCAATACATGGAGTTTGGCCAAAATTCTTGCTACTTCCTTGTCTAGTTTTGTTACAGATTGTGAAGAGCTTTCACAACTGTCCATCATACTGTTCAAAGTTTCCCTATCCTTGGCAATAATGTCTTCAACATTCTGAATATTCCTGATAGGGTTCATGCAATAGTTGAATAGTTACCTTCCATGTGCAACACAACTCTTTGCATTTGCAGTACTGGTTCTCAGAATGCCCAAGTCCCATGAGATAGACTGGAAAACTTCAAGTAGCTTCTTTTTTGAATAGTTCTTTTCTGCTTTTCCTTCTGCAATCTTCATCAAATTCTCATACTATCCATCAAATGCATCAAGTGCCAAATTCAGGTTCTCTACATCATCTCTATTCTGAAAAACAATAGGTTATGGGAGCAATTTGTTCATAGTATCAATTTCCCTATACATCACCTTGGTCTTCTTGTCACTCTTCTTATCAGATCTCTCCTTTGCTTTAGTGAGTGCAGTAAAAGCTAATTTTACCAACTCATCCTCATCCATACAATCAACATCCATATCAATAGATTTATCTTTACTTGACAACAATAGGGTAGAAGATGTGTCAATTTTTGTCTTGATTTCCTCATTTGTTGTTTCTTCTTTCTGCTCCAATTCTTTATGTTCTTCTTCCTTGGTTACTGTATTGTCATTGTTTTCTTCAAATAGATCCTTCTCATCATGTGAAGTGTCAAGAGTCACAAGCACACCAGAGACATAGAAATATGGTTGCATGTCAACTTTGCTCTTCTCAATACTTGGCTCAGTTGTCTTTGAAATCTCTCCCATTCCTAACAGTGTAGGCATAGTAGTTGTAGGAAGTGGGTTCTTCTCAGGAATAGTATTCATTAAGATATGATCTAGTGCTATCTGAGTTTCTTCTATAACTTCATCATACTTTCTTTCCATAATATTTACAAGCCTAGTCTTAGTTCTCAATAAAGGTTTCAGTTCCTTAAATATTCTCTCTCTTTCTTGCATAGAAACTATAGGCAACATATTATCAATTTCTTGATTTCTGATAGTTTCATCCTCAATTTGAGCTAACTATTTTCTAGTCTCCAATATACCATATAATTCTTCAGGTGTACTACCCTCTATCTCCAGTAGTTTCTTTTTGAAAACAAGTAAATGATTAACTACAACATCCTCAATCCAAAGTTTATCATTTTCTTCATACGTTTTATAGTATTTGTTAATAGAAACTAACTTCCCTTGTTCAATGGATCTCTTCTAAATCATCTTTAGGTAAGGTTTCCATATGTATTTCTCAATTTCAATTTTCTTCTCTTCTCTCACAGTGCTTGGTTCCTTAGGTGGTGAAAATGACTGTTGGATTTGGTACTCACTCTAGGGGTAGTCTTTTCTGCCTGTGAGGTCTGTTGTGGTGGAGGAGGTGGAATTTCTACCATTAATACCTTAGGGGGTGTAAGAGCTACAATAGCAGAACTTGCCAATCCAAAAGTTCACTCTGCTAGCTTCTTCTTAACTTCCTTCAACTCTTCCTCTATGAATCCTGCCTTAATACCACATTCATGCATAATGTTTTCTTCTTTTCTCTTCCTTAAGCCTCAAGTTTGTTCCTCTCTTACCTTATCTAATTCTTACTCATAAGTTCCCCATCTCTCCTTAGATGTATCTATCTCAGATGCAAGGACATGTTCAATTTGCATAGTTAATATCTCATAACTTACCTCATATCCCATAGGATAGCACCATTTCTTCCTTGGTATAACTCCCTCAAAGCATGCACAGTTAGTTTCAACCATGAAAAATATTGTATCTTTGTACTTATCAACTAAGTCTTCAAGTATCATGTATCTTCCCTTCACCTGCCTATGAAGAATCTTAATCATACCAAACAGCTCACCATCAACCCATGTGTTGTTCTGTCTTCTTAACTCTGTGAAATTTGTATACCAGTAGGTGTCCCTTCATTCCAACCACTAAGGTGCATGCCTGGGAATTTGTGTTCAATGTGTATGTACATATGCATCAATAGTGAACCAAATCTGAAGGTCTTCGATCTGTCCTTCTTTATCAGTTTCACATTCTCCATAAATTGCTGTGCTAACACTTCACACAGATTGTATTTAGTGTTTTGTTTTACCATTCTGTATGCCACCATGATAACTCCTATAGATACTGAATTAGGTCTACTACTATAGTATAATTTTTAACCAAGTATCATAGAAATCAACTTTACATCCTATTGCACAATGTTTCTTATTGTCATAGCTCGCCTATCCCATTTTGAATGTGTTAGAGTTTCAACTTGTTTCTTCACATGTTTCTCTACTACACAAATGATTCCAGTGTTATCCAAACCAATAATCTCATGAATTAATTCACTGCAAATATTCATAGGTTTCTCTCCTATCCAAATGAATTGATCATGTACTCTGCTTAGCAATATTTTAAACCATTCTTCTTCGTTAAATTCATACAAGTACAAAATTTTCATAATGCTCAATTGATAAATATTCTTGTATTCATCTCTCATCATCTCTCATAATTCCTTTGTCATTCATATACTTCATTTCAATATAAATTTCATCAATACCCAATATGTCATACTTACAATGAATGTATGCCATAATGTCTTCTACGTGAAAAACTTTATATGGTGTCTAAGAAAATGCTCCTTCAGGGTCTTCTTCACAAGAATTGAAAGGATGTTTCTTAAATTTATATCTAGATAGATATAGATCATCATAGATAACATGTGCATCCATAGCTAGATGATGTAAATACCTCTTACATGCTGAATTCTGAGTATTTGCTTCAACCGATCACGCACGACAATTGTAGGATAGACTAAATCTCTCTGCTCTCTGATCTCCTTAGGGTTCTCTTCATCAAATGGTAAGGAAATAGATAATCATATGGTATTATATACAATTTTAAGTCATTAAAAGTTCACTTTACCCAATACTGTCTAGTCGGTTGTAAATCGCGCGATCATGCAATAAGCATCATCCAATGTTGCGTTGTTAAATATATACTCCATGATGTCAGCCACAATGATACCTAAGCTTTCTAGAGCTCAATCCACAAAATTAGGGGTGAGATATATTTTTTTATCTTCATCCAATGCTCCCCCAAAGGCCATGATCGACCAATTAGCTCGATTCTATTTTGTTACCATTAGGTGAAGATCCAGTAGAATCTATTGTCTCTCCCTAAACCAATGTCTCACTTGTCTCTTTGATCTTCCATATCTTACCACTGCTGTTATCCTCTTCTTTCTTAAAACAACTATCAAAATCACTCTTTACATCTGCATGACTCTTACCAATATTATTTCCATTCTTCTGTGTATTCATAGGAGGTGGTACTCTTCTGTTGTTTACTCCATTATACCTGCAAAAATTTTCTATATGACCTATATTATTGCATTTGCAACATATAGGAGGTCTTCTTTCCTAATTTACTTGTAGCTTACAATACTTCACAATGTGTCTAAGACTATTACACTTGTAGCATGTAGTTTTCACTGTAGGTTCTCTTCCATTGTCTTGTTTATATCCAGATTGATTAGGTTTCCTGCATTCTTCTTTCTTGTGCCCATATCCATTACAATTTTAAAAATAACCAGAAAAGGTTTTAAAAGGGGCATTACCTCTGCAATCTCTTTTCAAGTGTCCAAACTTGTTACTCCCAAAGAATCTACCATTGAAGGGTCTGATCTTCTCTCTAGGTTCTTCAATAGTAGGTTTTTCAGCATCAAATTTATCTTCTTGTTTCTTCAAACATTCAGCTTCATTGAATCCAACACCAGTCATGTCATCTTTAGGTTTCTGTCTGTCTCTTTGTTCATTGATCAAGTCACTGCTAGTGTGAAGTTTCTCAATGTGCTTATTTGCCTCAACAAGTTCACCTTTTATGATCTGATTGTATTTCTCCAGTTCTAGATTCTTGTTCTTGTAGTTTTCAGCCTCATTCTTCATTTGTTCCATCAAAATATTTGTTCTATTCAAAGCATCTTCAATCTTCTTTTTAGAATCCTTTTGTAATTGAATCTCTTTGGTCATGACTTCATTTTCAAGCTTCAAGGTTTCATTTTTTTCTTCAAGTTGCTTCATCTGATCTGAATTGTCTTTGTCTGAATCTTCTTTTATCTAAACCACAAGATCTAGTCTTTGAATTCTGGAAAGTTCAAGCTGGTCTCTAAGTTTCTTTATAAATTTCTCAGCTCTTCGCATGTTGAATCTTAATTCTCCATTCTCTTCTTTTGTTTTTTCAAGGTCTTCATGTGCAACATAAAAATTTTCTTGCAAACTATCTAAATTCATTCTGATCTGCCTTAAGTTGTTATACTTTCTCTTCAAGGGCCAAACGCTCTGATACCAACTGTTAGGATTAGGTAATACTGAGATGGGAGGTGAATCAGTATTACAAAAATTATTAAAAAATTTCAACCAATTATTAATAATCCATAAGCTTGCAGAAATGAAAATAACATAAGAAAATAACGCAGTACTCATAACACCATTATTTGTTGTCGGGGAAACCTTGGCCAAGGGAAAACCCCAGTGAGGATGATAGCTACAAGCATGCACTAAAGTATAGTGTCCCTATTAGGAGACCTAACCCTATTAGGAGATGAATATTACATAGTACATTTACTTGTTAGAGGAATAACAACCCTGTTAAAGGTATACAACACCCTATTAGGGGCCAATTGAGCATACAACTCTCACAATATAGTTATGTTACAAAATGTTCTCAATAATGAGCAAAACAAGCATCACTAATGCTTAGATAGTTCCAGTCACAGTTTTACAATGATCTTTGTCATCTTTTGCTCTGCCATTCGCATGTCACATCCAAAAATCTATTCACACACACACTTACATACATATTTTTTCCCAACAAAAGATCATACATATATATCTTTCTTCTTTACCGAGTCAGCTCTCAAATACAATTATTACATAGTCAGCTCTCAATACAAAATTCAATTAATAAATTAAATATCAAATGCATATTCGACGCTCTTTGATAATCAAAATATAGGTTATCAAAAATCATAATCCAACTCCGATTTCTAGGAATCCATGCCATACTCTCTGAATCATCGTTTTTGTCTAGCTGCTCTGTATCATAGTTCTACTGCTATGTGTCTGTCTTTAAATCTCTATAACTCATTGTAAACATTATCAAAACAAAATAGATCTTAGGTGGAGTTCACACATACCCCATACTATCTTCTTCTAAGCTCTCTTTCCTTAACTCATCAATCTCGATCTTCGATAACCAAAATACCTCTATATTTATGCTTTTGTACTTAGTCAATTTTAGGGTTGCCAAAATTTAACTTTAGATGAATCGATCAATATTCCAGATGTGTTTCTATAAATGAAAACCAAAAATTGGATCATGTCATACAAAAGTGATCACTTGCCAAAAAATACTATAATCACCAAAAACATAATATTTTAACAGAGATACATAAACATCATGAATAAACTAAATAGATATTAATACAATACAAGAGTGATTAACAAGAAACCATGAAAAGGAAACACCTAGCTGAAAATTACTTCATTGAATCCCATAAAATCTATAATTAAACCCCTTCACAATGTTTCAAGGTCTTCCCAACCAACTTCCAACATATTCTGCATCTTTTTTAGCCACCAACAGAGATGCAAAATGCATTAACAATCTATTCCCCTAGATCAGACTGTTAATCCCTTCAAGCTTAACAAAATACAAACTAAACATTATTTCAAAATGCCTTATGAACACGGTGTAAGAGAGATCCAATTTTTTTTTCTCTGCTAGGGTTTAGAGTTGCGTTGATGTTATGAGCCCTCCTATCCTTTTCAAACCGCATTTACTGTGGGAATTTCTTTTGAATTTATAGCCCCGATCACTACTAGCCCATCAGTTGATGCTGGTGCTATTTTGGTGACAGATAATAGCGCCTCCAAGAAAGAGACCTCGCAAGTTTGTGCCCAAAGTGTTTCATGAGGTATGTCTCAGCTTGATATTGTTTTGCCCATTCATGAGTTTGATAATGCTTGTTCTTGGCTTGAAACACATACTCTTATTGGTTAATTTTTGGGTCACAACCCTCCTGAAAGTTTGATTAAGGATTGGGTTGTGAAAGCCTGGACTCCTCGTGGAAACTGTTTGGATGGCAATCAGAGTCTCACCAAAGGTTTTATTTTGTTTCTCTTTTCCAATCCCACTCATGTGTATGCCATTTTTGCCAAAGGACCCTAGAATATTAGGGCTTCCCTTTTAGTTTTCCGACGATGGTCTTGAGACTTTTCTATCTTTGACAACAAGAAACTAAAATTTCCTATGTGGGTTGAGTTCTCTAATCTCCCTCGACCTTTTTGAACTTTCATGCATGTCATTGTGCAAATGCTAGGTAGGGTTATTTGTAGTGAGCATGACCATTTTCTCAATCCTTTCCCTCAGCAGAGGCTCTATATTTAGGTCAACCTTTCTAGAGACTTTAAAGAGTTTGTTGAGATCAAGGTTGGTGAAACCATCTTCTCTCAGATGGTGCTTTACCTTAACCTTCCCAACACTTGTTATCATTGTTAATCCACAGAGCACAAGATCAAGGATTGCCCTTTGGCAGTTCCTTGTCCCAAACCTCCTTCTAAGGATTTTGGTTCACGACCTACTGAGCCAGTTAAAAATAAGAAAACCAAGAAAGATGACTGGGTAACTGCCATCTGCAAGAACAAGTAGGTCAAAACTACCTCTTTGGCTTCCACTTCACAGTCGCCACCTCCTCTTGGAGCAGCTCAAGCTGCTTCTCATGTTGAGATTAATGCTCCCATTTCAAACCCTGGCCAGCAGGGGATGAAGACTTTTGATTCTGGTACCAACCCTCCTTGGGTTCACACACCTTAGGAAGCTTCTGTGATTTCCACCCCTCCCATTTTCTGCCACACTCGTAGCCCTGATGGGAATGCTGAGGTTGTACTAGAGGGAATTTCAAAAAAAATGCAGGAATATTACCATAGAGTCTCTCGGCCATGATTTCTCTCTAGCTTATTTGTCAAATAATTTTGCTTCTCTTGGGGATGGTGATGGTATGGACAACACTATTTTCTCATGAAGTACATCTCATGGAATGTAAGGGGTCTGACAAACCTGCCCATAAAGTATTCTATCAGGGATGTGCATCATCGTGTTAGTCATCTGGATGTGTTATGCCTCCAAGAAGTTAAAATTACCAGTTTTTTCCTTGATGCTATCTCCAAGGTTATTTGGCCTAAGATCCTTGCCCTTTGTTCTCAGCACAAAGCTGGTCAAGGTAGATTTGTTACTCTCATTTCTCCTTGTTGGCATTCTTTAATCAATCATGGTTCTGATCCCATGCAAAGATCTGTGTGGGCCACTTTCATTATTGAGAATCATTCTTTTGGCATAGTTAATGTTTATGCTCCCAATGATGTTGTTGAAATATCTCACCTTTGGCGTTGGCTTGCTGATTCTCTGCCACATGAAACTTGGATTTTTTGTGGTGACTTTAATATGGCTGAAATGACTTCTGACAAAGATGACATTTTTCCTTTTCGTTGGACAACTGGTGAACGGGAAGCCTGGTATTACATGCGCAATAAATTGGGCCTTTTTGATCCCAATATTAGCTGCCATTGACCTAATGAATTTTGGCACACATGGTCTAATTTTAGAGCCTCTTCTAACATAATTCATAAATGGCTTGATTGTGCCATGATTTTGGCTCAATCTATTTTCTCTTTTTCTAAAAAACAAGCCTTGCCGATTACTCCTCTTGTTGATGTGACCTTATCAGATAACTTCCCCATTCAATTTAATATTGTTTAGCAGATAGCTAAGTCTTGACCTCCCACCACTCAGTTCTTTTTTAATACTTGTGTTCTTAGCCATGATTCCATGGTGGCCCACATTCATTGGGTTTGGAACCTTGAGCCTCAACCATCACATTCATCTGGTTAGATTCAATGGTTGAATGATGCCATCTGTCGTACGTCACACTTTCTACACATTTATGGTAGACAACTTTCCATCTACCACCGTAGATCCTATGGTGTCAACACCAAATCTCTTTGTGCTACCACGGAGCCCTTAGCTCTTTATCCTTTCAATCAGGGCTTGCAAATTCACCTTGCCCAATTGCATCAGTAGAAGCAAGTTGCAAACAATTATGCTGCCCAAGATGCTCAGATAAAAGCTCAGTTACACTGGTTAAAGGTCGTAGATCAAGCCTCTAAAGAATTTTTTTCTACTCTTCGCACCTGTCACACCAATGTGGGCATAACCAGGATTAAAGAAGGACAATCCCTCCTCACAGAACATCTTGATATTTTGCAGGCCTTTTTTCATCATTACGAACAAGTTTTTGCCACTTAGGGATCTTCTCCTACCAACAATCAAGCTCTTGATGCTTTCTTTTTTGTTGTGTCAAAATGTGTTTCTCCTACTCAGTGATCTTTTTGTGATCAACTTCTTACCCTATAGGATCTTCGTGAAGCAGTCTTTGTTATGGCTGATGATAAAGCTCAAGGTTTTGATGGCTTTCCCTGTGAATTTTATAAAACACTCTGGGATGCTATTGGTCCTGATTTACATCAGGTGTACCTTGAAGATTAGCACTCCCAGTCTCTAGGGGACATTATCAACAAAGGAAACACTAAATTCATTCCCAAGTATAGGGACCCTGAGGATATTTGTAACTGGCATCCTATTACCTTTCTCAATGTATCATATAAGATCATCGTCAAGGCTTTGGCTCTCAAGATCTGTCACATCCTGCCTCAAATTGTTCAGCCAAAGCAAACTGGATTTATCAAATCAAGATTTATTCTTGATAATATCATAGTGGGTTGGGAAGGTATGGAATGGGCTTGTAAGTCTCAACAGAAAACCTTTTTGCTAAAGCTTATGACTGCATTGAATGGCCTTTTATTATTTCTATACTTTACACTCTTAGTTTTGGCCCCAGATTTATTCAATCTGTGTAGATATTTTTTGGGATGCCTCTGCTTGCATCACCATTAATGGCAGATAGTCTTCTATTTTTGGACTCTTCAAATCCATTCGGCAAGGTTGTATAAGGAAACTCAGGTGTGGAAACAGCTTCCTACGCTAATCTCTATAGGAGAGTATTATGCAAATTCTTTTAAACCCTTACAATTTTAGATTCGTTAACTACTTTAACAAAGATATTGCAACCACATACCATGCATATAGAAAAATAGAGAATTACACAATGATATACCCTAGGGAAACCTTTCAGTAAAAACCCCAGCACTCCAAAACCTGCACAATGTATTGATCAAAACTATTACAACTTATAATACACTTGCAATGCATGTTCTTTCAGAAGATTTCAAAACCCTTGAAGACAAATCACGGCAGCATAAAACGTTCCAACAATACACTCGCATCACTTCTCTTCGCAACCCTAAAAAATTCTTATATCATGCGCTTCACTTTTTAGGGCTACTCCCAAAGATAACCGTAGTAGGGTTCTACCCTAAAAAACAACTTACACACCTACATCATTCAACATACTTACAGATAATAGGTTTTGTGCCAAACCTGGAATGTGCATAACTCTGTTGATTCCTATTATGCCCTGCATCCCCGTCCCTACATTTTGTGTGCAAAATGTTGGGTCCCCCCTTTTTCTTTTTCTTTGCTTTTTGCTGTGGCTTTGCCTTGTCTTTCTTTTCTTTTTGCTTTCTTTCTCCGGGGTTTTCTTCCCCGGTGTGTGTTGTTTTCTTGGTTTATTTTTCCCCTCTGAGATCTCGGATCCCGGAGGTTGCCTTTTGGTTGGAAGCTGGACTTCGGACTCTGGGATTTTTTGCGATGATGTTCCTAAGTCTTAAGAACATCCTCGTAAGGAATCCCCGGCCCCAGAGTCCGGAGGTTGCGCTTGACCTGAAATATCCAGAAGGAGGAGGATTCCTTTTTACCACAGGTATAAATAGACTCGCCTGTCATTTTCGCATTTACCGCGATTAAAATCTTCGAGCACTTAGAGCGAAAAAGAGCGATTTTTAAAGCGATTAGATGAACAGTTACAGAGAAATTTGTGATAATCAAAGCTTAACACCTTCTACTGTTCTTAGACGTACGCTAGTGCTTCATGGTGGTGATCTCGACGGCTTGATGATTCAAAGTTGTTGCAGAGTTCCCCTGGTAATCTTTCCCTTCCTTCGCCTTCTCTGTTTTCAGGTTGGTTCCTCTGCTTCCCTCCTCTTCGCTTTGCTTTCATTTTCTGTTTTTCTCTGGGTTTGCCTGTTTTTGTTTTCGTTTGCTTTGTTTCTCTGTTGTTTCTTTGGTCTTCTGGTTTTGCCGCTTGCTGGTGGATCGGCTCTGCCAGAAGGTTGTCCGCCTTCGGTGTAGATGTAGATAGTCTTTAAATAGTCTATAAATAGTCTGTAAATGGTCTGTAAATAGCATGAACATAATGTAAGTAGCTGTATATTCTTGTTTCAGCTTTGTCTGGTTTTTCTCGCAAGAGTCTTTCCGTGTGTATAAAGTTGTATATATGTATATTTCTAAAGTTAACCCTTGTATATCTCCTCTGTTCCATGTATATACCCCTCGGCTCTTTGTATATCCTTCTGGGTGGCTTGAAGAGCTGGTCGAGTCACCCTTGCTATTGGTTTTTCTCTTCCAAGTTTGCTTCGAGGCAGAAAACCACCTGTTTGAAACTCGGCTCTCGGCCGGTTTCAAACAGGCGGTTTTCTCTCTCCTCCATCAAGGCTGTCAGAGCCTCATTTATTTCCCATGCGTTCAATTACTTCTGGCCAAGTGGCTTTGCCTTTTTGCGCATTTGAACAGTTGGCTCCGCCGCCAGTGCCATCACATCCATTCAATGCCAGCGCATGTGGCGTCCACATGGACCTTCCACATTCTTCTTTTCTAACGGTCCTTTCTCTGGGCCTCGGGCCTCTTTCCACCATTCATCCTAAGTTCATGTTTTTATTTTTGGATACTTATGCGTAAAACTAAATTTTTAGGAAAAGCAAACGGCGAAGTGGTAAGAACTCCAGACCCCGGAGTTACTGTTTTATTTTGATAAATATGTTCTGACGGTAGCTTTGTCTCGCAGGTCTGGACTACATTTTACAACCATGTCTGAAGCATCCGCATCATCTCCTCCCGAAAGTCCAGAGTTGCCATCCACAACCGAGACCAGGGCAGCGGAAAATTCAAAGATAGAGAAGGCCCTGGCAAAGCTACCCCTCACCATGAAGTTTGTGCAGGGTGAGGAGATTGTGGGCTCAAAGATTGAGTCCAAGGTAAAAATGATGACCGACCCCAGTGTCAGGACCTGGACGGAAATGCAGGCCCTAGTAAAGATAATGCACATCCATCGACAGGCTGGAGACAAAATGGAAACCAACATCAGAGGTTCCAAAATTCTCCGGGCAGCTTGCTTCCCATGCTCCGTGCAGTCTTCGGAGCTTGTTCTCACTCTGGCGGCCAACTAAAACTCTTCTGTCTGGGCCGTCATGCTAGCAGCTGCAGAACCTACGGGATTCCCTACTCCACTGGTGTCCCTTGACCCAGTTACTTTCCAAGCAGGCCTGGGTATCCCGCAATTTGATAGGTCCTCGGTGGTCACAAG
>MU225865.1:1345604-1362013 GCA_018584345.1 Thuja plicata | reverse complement strand
TGGAAGAGGATGGAGAGGAAATAGTGCTCTTCTGAAGGAGAGCTTGCAAATCTGCAATCTGTTTCTCATAACCATAACATCTCTTCTGAAAACACTGTGACTCATCATGGTTCCCCTTCTGACAATACAAACAAGTGGGGTTCTGAGACTTCTGTTTCTCCTTCTTAGAAGAAGATGGTGGGCCAGTAGAGTGCTGAGAAGAGGAATCAGATACCTGCTTCAACTTTGGCTTCTGTGTATCCTGAGATGACTTGGAAAGCAATGCCTGTGACTGTGAACCTGTAAGAGAGTCCATCTGACTGAGCTTGGACTGCTCACGAGTTAACCTGTCACAGAAGGTCTCAAAAGAGGGCATAACATGTCGAGTACCCAGTGCATCCATAGTGGAGTAGAAGGTAGAAGTGAAAATCTGATAAGGACCATGAAGCTTGGAGAGTATCAGGAAGATACACTCATCATCTGACTTTGTCTTTCCAGCAACCTGTAAAATATATCGAAGAGACTTGAACTTCATCAAGTAGTCCTCAATGCTGGTGAATGAGTCAGGCGCCAAGGAGGTGAACTATGCATCTATCTGGAGAATCTTGAACTGATCCATGGTGCCAAACAAGGCGGATAACTTGTCCCACATATCTCTGGGTGTAGTCAGACCATCCAGGTGGAACAACAACCCATCTGAAATGTTCATGGCAATGAGGCCCATTGCCTCATCCATCCTATTTTTGTGCATAAGCACCTCATAAGGCCTCTGAAGAACTGGCTAAGCCGCATCCATGCATGACCATAAACCTCATGACATGAGGAGTCTGGTCATGTGTGGCTTTCATGTGTGGTAGTTGTGAGGTGTCAGTCGGGCCACAGAGGGGTCCGACATTGAAAGAAGAATAAGACAGAAGTAGAAGGATCTTTCTAAATGAAATGACAAAAAGTAAAATGCACCCCCCCACAATGTATAATCCTATCCCCTGTACACCAAAAAATATAATGAAAGCATAAGAAACGAGAAAAAAACCTGAGTTCCAGAAGTAGAACAGGAGCACAAATGAAGGTATGCCTTTGACTATAAAAATCAGTAATAAAATGGAAAAATTAGGAAATGAGACCTACACCAATGCGACGGGCTTGAAAACACCTTTCCGACGATATTTTGTTTTCCAAAAAAGGACACTGTATGCCCAAGTTATGAGCAAAAAACCAACAGGTACCCTGAAAAATGAGCTCGCTGAAAAAAATAGTCACTGGACTAAAATTGATGACCGTACGGACGTCATCGAACTGTTTGAGCGGCGCCGTCGGTGGTGGTGGTGGCTGGGTGGCAGCCGAGTGGCCCGTGGGTGGCGCTGTAGCTGGGCGACGCAGTGGCGCTACGGTCGACGAAGGCGGCGCGTGGGCTGGGAGGCGGTGGTGGGTGAGCCGGGCGCGGGCGGTGGAGGAGCTGAGCGCCGGTGGCAGCGGGCTCCAGCGGCGGAGTGGGGGCTGCGCGGTGGCGCGTAGGCTAGGGGTGGCACACGGGTGGCGCGTGGGCTGCACACCCATTTTTTGATTAAAAAAGAGGTTTTTAAAAAAAAATTTCAAGTTTTTTCTCGATTTTTGAGCCCGTACGGCCCTAGGAGGCTAAATTTTTTTTGCCTGTGGTCACAGAGGCCAAAATAGTTGAAATTTATATGTTTTGTGACTCTCCCAGGCCTTTTGAGCACAATGGCAGAGTCTGTTTTGGCTCAAATGACTCTGAAAAATTACAACCCTCCAGATCCAATGTAGAAAACACTAGAAAACCCCAGAAAGAGAGGGCTTGATCCACAACTCCAAAACAACTTGAACAAGCTGCAGCAGTAAGGCTCTGATACCATGTAGAAACTGATGAAATATCAGATTCAACTCCAAGATCCAGCTACATGCAAAAAACCTGTCACAAAGAATGAAGAAAAAGGAGGAAAAAGCAAAACTTAGAAGTTACTCAAAAAGTGAGAGCAAAATTATTATCTGAATTAATAACAAAGAATTACAAGGTTCAACCTATAAAGGTGAACGAAACCCTAAAAGGTAAATACTAGGTTTCACATTATTAATTAAGAATTAATTAATAACGCACCTAAGAGAAGCTTAAGCAACTAGAGTAATAATACTCTAACAAATTTTTCCTATTTATTGATGATTATTCAAGGATGATGTGGGTTACATTTTTGAAAGAAAAATATGAGGCATTTGAAAAATTCAATATTTTTAGAACTATGGTTGAGATTGAGACAGTTATGAAGCTGAAATGTCTGAGATCTAATAAATGTGGAGATTTTACATCTAGAGAGTTTGATGCCTATTGTGAAGAGCATGGAATAAAGAGAAAGAAGTTTTCTCCATGGACCCCACAACAGAATGGAATTGTAGAAAGAAGAAACATAATAATCCTTTACACTGCAAGGACTATGATGATTGAAGTAAATGTTTCACAAATCTATTGGAAATAAGTTGTCAACACTATTTTTTATACACTAAACCAAGTTCAAATCAAGCATGATACTGGTAAGACTTTCTATGAGCTTTAGTATGGTCATATTCCTACTAGAAAGTATTTCAGAATCTTTGGAAGTAAATGTTACAATAAGAGAGATGAAGATTTGAGAAAATTTGATCCTAGAAGTGATGAGGGAATATTTCTTGGTTATTCTACAAAGAGAAAAGAATACAAGTGTTATAATCATAGGTTGAGAAAGATTATTGAGAGTGCTGATGTGAAAGTGGATGAAAGTTTTCAGAAACCAGTTAGATCTTGCAGTTATGAATTAGATGATGAAGAACATAATGAAATTATACAAGCACAAAATCAGAATCAGAATTAAAATGGATTGGTATAGAAGAATGAATAAGTTGGAGATGAGGAAGAATTGGAAACACAAGATTCAACTACAAATGAAAATCTGAAGACTCCAAGGTATGTAAAGTTAAATCTTTCAGAGAATCAGATTATTTGTGATATAAATAAAGGTGTTAAGACTAGAGGAAGAATTTCTAGGAATGAAGTTTGTTTGATTTCTAAGATTGATCCTAAGGATGCTTATGAAGCATGCAAAGATGATATCTGGATTAAAGAAATGGAAGAAGAATTGGAACAGATTGAAAATAATAAGATATGGATTTGTGTTCCTAGACCTATGGACAAGAATGTGATCAGTAGTAAATGGGTATTGAAAAACAAAATGAATGAAGATGGTGAAGTGGTTCAGATGAAAGCCACACTTTTTTGTAAGGGATATTATCATATGGAAGGTATTGATTATGAGGAGACATTTGGTTTTGTTCCTAGAATTGAAGTTGTTAGAATGTTTCTTGCATATGCTACTTACAAAAATTTCAATGTATATTAGATGGATGTTAAGTCTACATTTTTTAATGGATAGTTGTAAGAAGAAGTATACATTGAGAAACTAGATGGTTTTCCCTTGACTGATAAAGATGACATGCTTTTCCGATTGAAGAAAACATTATATGGATTGAAGAAAGCTCCTAGATCCTGGTATGCAAGGTTAGATAATTATTTATTGAAGATTGGTTTCAATAAAGGTACTGCTGACAGTAATTTATATTTCAAAGTTGTTAATGATAACATTTTGATTGTTGAAGTCTTTGTGGATGATATCATTTTTGGTGGAAACGACAAGTTGAGTGAAATTTTTTTGATGAGATGTAGAGGGAATTTGAGATGTCTATGATAGGTGAGATGAAATTCTTTCTTGGACTACAAATTTCTCAAATAGATAAATCTATTTTCATTTCTCAGTCTAGGTATGTGAAAGAATTATAAAAGAAATTTTGTAAGGATGATTCAAAACCTATTTGTACACCTATGATTACTGGTTGTAAGTTGATAAAGATTTATGATACACCTAATGTGAATCAGACTAGATATACATCAATGATTAATATATTGTTATATTTGACACAAATTAGACCAGATATTATGAATTTTGTTTTCATTGTTGGTAGATTTCAAGGAGAACCGAAGGAATCACATGTTTTTGTTAAGAGGATATTCAGATACTTGAAGGGAAAAACTAATTATGGCTTATGGTTTTGTAAAGATGATGATTTCTCATTGATTTCATATATTGATATTGATTGGACTGGTAATGTGGATGAAAAAAAGAGCACAAGTGGAGGATAATTCTTATGGCTAAGAGATTAGTTTCATGGGCAAGTAAAAAACAAAATTGTATATCACAATCTACTATTGAAGTTGAGCATGTTGTTGCTGCTACTAATAATACACAATTAATATGGATGAAGAAAATGTTGAAATACATCAAAGTGATTATTGATGAGCCCATTTCTATCTATTGCGTGACAATTCAAGTTTTATCAATATTTCAATGAACCTTGTGTTACATTCAAAGAAAACATTTTTTTTATCAAAATAAATTTCTTGAGAGACAAAGTCAAGGGGAAAGATGTCAGATTGGAGTATGTATCTACTATAGAGTATATTGAAGATATATTCACAAAGCCCTTTCTAAAGGATATTTTTGAATATCTCTGAGGTAAGCTTGAGGTGATTGCCCATCCTGATCAAAGCTAGAGATGCATTTTGATTTTGATTTTGTGCTTGTATAATCTGATTCTCTTCTTCATCATCTAATTCATAACTACAGGATCTAACTAGTTTCTGAAAAATTTCATTCTCTTCACATTAGCACTCTCAATTATCTTTCTCAATCTATGATTATAACATTTGTATTATTTTCCCTTTGTATAATAACCAAGAAATATTCCCTCGTCACTTCTAGGATCAAATTTTCTCAAATATTTATCTCCCTTAATGTAACATTTACTTCCAAAGATTCTGAAATACTTTACAGTAGGAATATGACCATACTAAAGCTCATAAAGAGTCTTACCAATATCATGCTTTATTTGAACTCGATTTAGTGTATAAACAAAAGTGCTAACAACTTCTCTACCATAGATTTGTGAAACATTTCTTTCAATCATCATATTCCTTACAGTGTCAAGGATTATTTTGTTTCTTCTTTCTACAATTCCATTATGTTGTGGAGTCCATGGAGCAGATATCTTTCTCTTTATTCCATGCTCTTCAAAATATGCAACAAACTCTTTAGATGTAAAACCTCCACATCTGTTAGATCTCATACATTCTAAATTCATACCTATCTTAGTCTCAACCATAGCTCTAAAAATATTGAATTTTTCAAATGCCTCATATTTTTCTTTAAAAAATGTAACCCACATCATCCTTTAATAATCATCAATGAATAGGATAAATTATCTATCTCCATAATATGTCATATGCATGCATCTCCAAAAATTTCCTATGCATGCATCTCCAAAAATTTCTACTTGTATGTCCTAGGTATGAATCTCCAAAAATTTCTATTGTGTGAGTGTGTGTGTGTGTGCGCGCGCGCACACAAACTTCATTCCTAGAAATTCTTCCTCTATTCTGAACACTTTTATTTCTATCACCAATAATCAGATTCTCTAAATTATTCAACTTTACATACCTTGGAGTCTCTGGATTTTCATTTTTAGCTGACTCTTGTGTTTCCAATTCTTTCTTATCTCCAACTTATTTATTCTGCTCTACCAATCCATTTTGTATCTGATTCTGATTTTGTGCTTGTATAATCTGATTCTCTTCATCATCTAATTCACAACTGCAAGATCTAACTAGTTTCTGAAAAACTTTCATCCACTTTCACATTAGCACTCTTAATAATATTTCTCAATTTATGATTATAACATTTGTATTCTTTTCTCTTTGTAGAATAACCAAGAAATACTCCCTCATCACTTCTAGGATCAAATTTTCCTAAATCTTCATCTCTCTTAATGTAAAATGTACTTCCAAATATTTTGAAATACTTACAGTAGGAATATGATAGTATTAAAACTCATAAAGACTCTTACTAGCATCATGATTGATTTGAACCCATTTTAGTGAATAAACAACAGTGCTAACAACTTCTGTCCAATAGATTTGTGAAACATTTCCTTCAATCATGATAGTCCTTGCAGTGTGAAGAATTTTTTTGTTTCTTCTTTCTACAATTTCATTATATTCTAGGGTCAGTGGAGCAGACATCTTTCTCTTTATTCCATGCTCTTCACAATATGCATCAAACTCTCTAGATGTAAACTCTCCACATCTATTATATCTGAGACATTTCAACTTCATACTTGTCTCAATCTCAACCATAGCTCTTAAAATCATTAATTTATCAAATGTCTCAGATTTTTCTTTCAAAAATGTAACCCACATCATCCTTGAATAATCATCAATGAATAGGATAAACTATCTATCTCCATAATAACTTATAGTTATAGAAAGACCACATTAATTAGTGTGCACCAAATATAACAATCCACTTGAAGAACAAGTCTTACTTTTAAAAGTAGATTTAGTTAGCTTACCCAAATGACATTCCTTACATGTCACATTAGCAAGCTTCAACAATCTAGGTAAATATCTTACTCCATTTTTAGTTCTTATCTTCACAATGTTATCAAAGTTTACATGCCAAAATATTTTATGCCACAATCAACTATCATCAATTTTAGACATCAAACATTTTCTCCCTAAATTTTTCAAGTGTATTACATCACCTCTGGTCTTTATACTTAATGCAATCTCAATTCTAGTGCTTCAAATGATTTTACACATTCCATTCTTGAATTCCAAGTGATATCCCTTATCAACTAATTATCCAACACTCAAAATATTGTGTCTTAAACCTTCACCATATAAAACATCATCAATATTACTCTTACCATCAAGTGTAATTGAACCTATTCCTTTGATCAAATAGGGAGCATTGTTACCAAATCTAACAACTCCACCATCATAGTCTTCAATCTTCAAAAAATTTATTTTTGTCTCTAGTCATGTGATGTGAACATGTGTTGTCAATAAACCATCTTCAAAACTCTAGAAAGACCATGAGAGCACTAGATATGTCCTATGCATGCATCTCCAAAAAATTATACTTGTATGTATGTATGTCTGTATGTACACACACACACACACACACATATGTTTATATATATGTGTGTGTGTGTGTGTGTGTGTGTGTGTATACATGTCTATGTATAGATATATGTATATACACTAAAATGTATATATATACATGTATATACACATACATGTGTATATATATACACACACACATACATATATATATATAATATATTTATGTGTGTGTGTATATATATATGTATATGTATATGTATAAATATATATATATACATACATACATATACATTACAATCATATATACATATAATCATATATACATACAATCATATATATATATATATATACATATATATATATATATACATATATATATAGATATATATATATATGTATATATATATATATATATACAGGTAATCTCACAAAACCGTGTCCCACTTTTGGGCACAAAAAAAATCACGCATCCAAAAAAAATTCATTTTAGACCCCTTCATGTGAATAGGGGCCTTCGGGCGAAGGAGTAAAAATAATTCACTCGAACACCCTTCTTAAGATCTAATAATTTTCAATAGATGTTGCACGTTACCACAACAAACAAAAATGCCATAAGGCAACCCAAAAAGATGAGCTGGTGGGGTGTATCGGCCAAAAAAAATAAAAAAATTACAAATCACAAAATCTAAGAATACCTAGTGTGTATGATAAAAACCTACTTGTGTGGAACAAGCTCATACATGCAACCGTTAGATATATAAATCATTCAAGATACATTAACATATCAAAACTTATTCCTACACAAAGCTTTCCACCATAACCTCCGATGAGAAAAACAAGGGCACCCAAGCCTTGTTGATTTTCTCTTAGAGAGGGTTGTGGGTGTGCTCTCCCAACACAATATCTTAATCCCACTTGATTGAAAGATGAAATGATAAAAATGACAACTAGATGCGAGCTAGATGCAATGATATTGAATAGCTCAAGAACTAGTTATGTAGAACTAATCTCAAGCATTCAATGTATGAGATGGAAGTAGGAATGAGAACTAAATGCAAGGATCTAGTATTGAATGCAACAACTAGGAACTAGAAATGGAATGAAAATACCATAATAAATGTAAGAAACTACCAAATATGTTAGTAATGAAGAACTCTTAATGTATACAAGATCTCTAGATACAGACTAGCATAATAACTCTAATGCAATATGATGGGTGATTTATTCTTGGCAAGGCTCCTATTTATAGGATTTTGGAGGCTTGGGTGAGGTGGATCACATGTGGCATTCGCATAGGTGCCACATGAAGGACACATAAACTATGCAAGATTCCAAGCTTGCTCACACAAGTGTGAGAAACTTGAGATGTGATGGGTCAATGTGTACTTCAAGTACACATGTAAGAGATTTGTCATAGATGTCATAAGCTTATTCAATTGAAACATTTTTGGCAAGTGTAAGAAAGCGTCATCAAGGTTGTAAGAAATCTTATTTGAGCATTTTTTGAATTCTTTAAAAAGATTATTTTTGAGAATTTTCTCACACATGTGTGAGCAAATAAGACTAATGGGTGTAGGAATCATAAAATTAGCTAAATTAACCTTAGTTAATTAGAAACTAGGTCTATTTGTTGAGAGTGATGTGAGGTAGGGTAGGATCTAGGTCTAGATTTAGGATTAATCTAAATTAAATTTAGACTAATCATAGGTTAAGAGAATATGAGAATGTGAGGGGAATAAATACATTTTATTTTATTTAAAGGGGATTTTATCGAGGGGAGGCATTAAATAAAATTTAATGCACCTGAGGGGGAGGTATTTAAGTTAAATTTAAAAACTATAGGAAATTAACCAAATTTAATTAAATAGGTAGAAGAATATAAAAAATATAATTAAATAATTATAATGTCAAGGGACAATTTTAGGCATCTACATTTTGCCCCTCTTTGATGTGGTGTTGATGATGGCGTCGTGTCAAAGAAAAAGAAAAGAAGATGCCCCAGAAAGAATAGAAGGTCTGAAGGCAACAATGGTGGAGTGTGCCCCCTCGAGAAAATAATGCAAAAAATATTTTTTTTTGCATTATTTTCTCAAAAGGAAGGAAAATGGAACAATTGCATGACTTTTTAGGTGATCAAGAAAAAAAGGGGTGAAAATGGGGTTCAAGATGGAGAACGGGTCCCAAGGGGCCTATAAATAGTCCATGAGGACCCTAGAAGGACTCATTTTCATCCTCAAAGAGAAAAAAGATGAAGTGAAGAGAGAGCAATGACTAAACCTCGAGACCGTATGTAGATAGGAGAGCACATTCGAAGACACCAGCAAGTGAACCATGCAGGACCACTGGTGAGTACCCTAATAGAGCTCAATCTTTGGTTTAAAATTTTGCATGTATTGCTTTCTTTAAGTGCATTTATGGGGGAAAACATGGTTGGGGCAGAGATGATGATCAAAAGATCATATTCTACATAGACAACGATCAACCAATCATTGTCTACAAAGATGCCAAATTGGAAATTACTGTCTTCGCAGACGATAATCACCCAATTATCATCTGCGTAGAGGAAAATTGAGGATTGTCGTCTACAGGGAAAAAGTTTAGGGGGACGCAAACGACCATTTGGGAATCATCTTCTACATAGATGATGGTCAACAGGGTTGACCACAGGTAGGCACCGGAGAGGTCGATCATGGATCAGCATCTCTGTCAATCGGCGTATGCATCGAGCATCATATGCATCAATCGTCGTCTACGCATGTCAATCGATGTCTCTGTGGATTGGCCCAAAAGGCAAAGGGGAAGGGATTAGGGAGGGAAGAAAGAGGCACAAGGAGGGGTAGAGGATGACTCAGACTAAGGAACAAGGACTAAAAAGTACAGTTTATGGATGGAGAAGGCATGAGTTGTGTTTAGGTCATGGGAGAGTTGGCTAGAGACAATGGAGCTTCCAAAAGAGCTCACCCCAGTGGAGTGGGGGCAGTTTGCACTATGCATACTAGAGCATGTCCATTTATGGTCATGGTTTAGAGTGTATAATGAGTTTATGACTACATTTATTGAGAGGTGGCACAGTCCCACCTCTAGCTTCCATTTGCCAATGGATGAGGCCACTATCACCCTATTTGACGTCTGGCGGATATACTAGATTCTCATCTGGGGATTGATACCAGAGTATGTACAGGAGGTCCCAAATCCATATGTAGAGGCAGTGTTTGGTCGAACATATGATCAGATACCCACTTCTAGAGAGTGGTTACTCTGGAGGGCGGTGATGGCAGCGCGACCACGTTGTGAAGGGTTGTTGTATATTTGGTAGGAGTTATTGGAGGATGATTGGTGTCGGATCATGCAGGGCATAGTTTTCCCTTGGGATGGGCATGAGTTCTGAGTGCCATGCTAGAGGATGAAGGGGAGAGATATTTTTGGGGGTATATGATTCTCAAATAATTATATTATGATATACACATGTATTCCTATAGGAGAGGCAGAACGTTAGGTACAAGGGTGACACTTTTACTAGTGTGGGAATGAGATCATATCATCATGATATGCCCCATTAGATTACACAAGACTCAAGAGGTTTATGATTCCTACCACCTATGAGGTATGAGTTGACAACTTTCATCGGCCAGTGGTTGAGGAAATTGGATGAGGTGCAGGGGTTTGACTGGACTCCTTATGCAGGGTGTGAGCCATGGGGGTAGCACATCGTGTAGCAACATGATTACATAGAGGATGGGTTGGAGGATTCCTACTACCTCAGGTTTGTGCAAATTGACTGTTGGTTGATTGGGCAGATGACTTACATGATTTCTCAGTATATGTCATCCTGAGTACTAAGATAATTCATTCAGGTACAAGATGCATTTCCTAACGCCTTTCCACATCCAATGGTGACATGGGAGATAGGGAGTCTATGGGGGATTGGAGTGGATCTGAGGGGTGTGAGACCATCTTGGTTAGGTATGGTGGCACTATTATGGAAGAAGGGATAGGATTTGGTTTGGGATGCAGGAGTGACACTTGCATACACTTAGTGGTGGATTGTTTATAGGCTGATCAAGTTGACGATACCAGGTGTCATACGAGAAGATCAACAGTCAGCATGAGGAGAGGGTGGTGCTAGGGTGGATGGGGATGATGAAGGAGATGATGGGGGATGACAAGGGAGATGGAGGAGGAGGAATAGGAGGAGGCTAGAGAGGATAGATGAGGGTGGCAACTGAGAGATGACGGGGATACATGCAAATACTTGTAGATAGAGCCTCTCTAGTGATACCCATATAGGAGCAGGTATAGGAAATGACACATGTACCATAGGTGCAGGGACAGGGGCTAGAGGGGCCACCTCCAGGATATATAGAACATGATGTACATGAAACAGTGGTCACATAGAGAGATAATCTATAGATAGAGGTGGGGAGGTTAAAGGGACTTTTGACAACAACCTAGGAATCCGAGGGCAGCTTATAGGAAGAGTTGGCTAGGGTTCAGGGGTATTGAAAAGGGAGAGAGAAGGATTAGATAGTGCTTAGGGTGATTTAGATACATTACAGGCCCAAGTAGATTCTAAGGAGTTCACTGTGATTGAGACCCATATAGGATTTATAGTAGGGTAGTAGAGGATAGATCAGATGCAGCGGGAGATGGATGCCTTGAGATTATAGTTACAAGGGGCTATAGTGGAGAGGGATACCTACTAATGCAGGGTAGAGGATTAAAGGGGACAATGAGAGATCATTGTATAGGCTATGACTAGACCTCGGGTGATGGAGGTAGTATTGGAGGCTTTTATTGCACATAGATGAGAGACCCAAGTGATCTGTGATATGGAGTACTATCATCGTCTATATTATGAGGTCATTCTTGAGGGTCAGAGGGATGCAATATACATTGAGTGATCAACAATGCATACTATATGTGGGGGTTCTTCAAAGGCCTCAGTAGGGATAAGACCTCCCAGGGATAGAGGGGGAGATGGGACAGGAGGGTCAAGGACCTCCGCTCGACCAACCTCATGAGCTATATCAGTGATTTTTGATACACATGCAATTTTTGATTTTTTGGATGTACAATGACATTTTGATGTATATTTATACATGTTTCACTGATGTATTTACAAACTTTGGATACTTCATTCTTTCATGATGATATATATAAATATGATATTTGGTGGTCCTATGTGATGTGTGTGCTTTTTAAATCCTATATGCATATGATGATTTTTTGAATGATGTGTGTAATGCAGGATGTATGTGATTATGTACTACATGTTGGTTATGACATATCTATGTTGCAGAGATATGCATATGTGATGATTTATTATGGTGTTAGATGGGTAGTGCTTATATGTGATTTATAGATGTGATGGATGTAGTTATGTGATGTATATAAATGGAAATGGATTTGTAATGATTAATCTAAAATGGAATATGCATGGATAATAAATGGGGAATAGTGATTAATGATATGGATGAAAAATGAACCTAAAATGTATCTAAATGGATATTATTATGTGAATACATGACATCGAATTTAAAGTCAATACTTAAACTTGTCATCAACATAATAACATAATGAATAACCTAAGTGAATGCAACTAATGAGGAATCAAAATAGGACATTATTTTTGTGTGTATCAATCCTAAATGATAGGATCATTTAACTAGCTTTAGGAGGGAGGGAATAAACAAGAATCTTTCCAAGAGTAAAATGCAATATGACCTAACTAAAAATGCATCCTATCTATATGATTTTCAAGTGGGATTATGTTGTGTTTATGTTAGAGAGCACACCCTAGTTTGATTTTGCAAAAGGGGGTATGCATCACATGCTAGACAATGTAGATGGCATGGTTCCTTTGCGTGGACTAGACTCTCAGACAAATAGATAGATTTAAGAACATAGATGTAGGATTTAAGTTGCAATGGTACTAACATGATGACACTCACGGGGATATTTAGCACACCCAAATCTTGTTTAGGGATTTGGTGGTTATATGTGTAAAAATCTTGCCCCCTGTGAGGCATAAATAATCATAACTGTGTATTAAACAAAAATGCACTAAAACTATCACAAACAGATCACACCGCAAATAAGGCATATTCCAATAGACACCATTCGAGATATACCAAGATATTAAAGATTGAGGAAATCATGAGGAGGAAATATCAAAACACAAATATGGAATCAACAAAATGGAATCATGAACAAGTAGTCATTTAGTCCAAATTTATTTCCATGAACAAGATTGTGTGATGGAGTATTGATGAACCGACGTTGGAAGGATATATCCTGATGGGAAAAGATTGATTAATATTGAAACGTAAATTCACAGGGAATAGTTTGTGAAAGGAATAATAGTAGTGAAATTCAATCTTAAAGTTGATTTGTGAAGTTTAATTTTGTGATCACTATGTCTGGAAAAAATCTCAGTGTCATGGGATTAAGTGTAGCGTGTGGGAATTTTGGGGATAAATCTTATGGGGAAACTAAATTAGGACTAGGTGAGAAACCTGCACAGATATGGGCAGTGTGAGAGGTTATTATGGAAAAGTGATGGATGGTGTATAGGATGGTCTGAATAGATGATGGATCTGACTACACATGGCGCCTGAAATAGGTTTTCACCATGGTACTTGTCAATTGCGCCACTGAAGTGGTTTTCACAAATGGATGGCTTATTTCTCTTTGCTCTTTTGAATTTTTCAATTTTTTTTTGTATGTATTATCAAGGTCCCTGTTTGCCAAGTTTCCACTAGGATAATAAGTTTTTTTAGGACTTTTTTTGCTTTTTATATTTTTTCAGGACATTTTTATATTATTTTTGCATTATTTATTTATTTATTTATTTTTTTGGATTCTTGCTGACTTTTCAGTTGTACAAAAGGATCTTTTGATGGATTACACATACAAACGCTTGAGATGCAAAAATATTTATAGGATCAGGGATAGGATCTACCTCTAGTGTTGCAATCTGACAGGCTCCAGACCCAAATTTAGTTATAACCACAAAAGGTCCCAACCAGTTAGGCTCAAAGTTTCCTTTCTTTTCACGGTTTTGGAGGTTCTTCATGTTACGCTGCAAGACAAGATCACCAACTTCAAACTCACGGGGTTTGATCTTCTTGTTGATATGTAAGTGCAGACGATTTTGATACATATAGAGATGGTTTAGGGCACTGAGATGTCTCTCATCAAGGAGTTCAAGCTCTTGTAGGCGAGAAACTCAGTATTCTTCTTTGGAAAACATATTCTTTAGGGAGATTCTGAGGGAAGGGAGCTCAATTTCAATAGGAAGGATGGCCTTAGTTCTGTAGAAAAGGGAAAATGGAGTGGCTCTAGTGGGGGTACAAATAGAAGTGTGATAGGCCTAGAGGGTGGGATTTAAGTGAAGGTGCCAGTCACGACCAACATCATTGTCTGTCTTCTTGAGAATTTTTCGATGGTTTTGTTTGTGGCCTCTGCTTGATCATTACCTTGTGGGAAGTACTTTGAGGAATAGTGTTCGGTAATGCCAAACTTATTACATAGCTTTGTGACATATTTTTTCTTGAAAGGGGTCCCATTATCAGTGATATTGTCATGAGGAATGCCATAGTGACATATAAGGTAGTTCCAAATAAAATTTAAAATATTTTTTCCTATGGTGTAAGTAAGAGGAATGGATTCAACCCATTTTATAAAGTACTCTATAGTAGTAAGGATGTATTTGTGGCCATTGGAAGTATTTGGAAATATTTGGCCAACCAAGTCAAGTCCCCAAAGGGGAAAAGGCCAAGGTGTGATGGTAAGCTGAAGGGATTGGGAGGGGGCGTGTATCAAATATCGATCTTTCTGACAAGGCACACACTTATTCACATAGTGATAGGATTCCTTCTCCATAGTAGGTCAATAGTATCTAGTGTGTAACAGTTTCCTAGCCAAAGTGAGCCCACTAGAATGGGCCCCACAAATCCCTTGATCCACCTCCTCTAAGGATGTTTGTGCTTCCTCTGAATTCAGACACCTTAGAATAGTTTCGTCAAACTATTTCTGAAATAGGGTATCACCAAGGATTGTGTAACGTGAGGTTCGATGGATGAAGGTTTTATGTTGATTTGGTGTGAGGGTAAGAGGGGTAGTTATATCCTTAAGCTATGCATAAATTTATCAGTACCTCAGAGAATTAGGATCAGTAATTGTTTCCCAATTTTCCATTCTGTGTATGGACCTGGTCTGCCCTTTCTTGTTTCCTCTGTCTTGTTTTCAGGTTTCATGTCTAACCCCTATAAACCCTCAGAACCCTGAAAAAACCCTAAGTTCTCAAGTGTTAAACGATGTAATAAATCCTAAGCCTTGGCTTGTTCTATTTCATTGTTACCTTTTTAAGTCACTTAAGACATGTGCCATAAGTCAGGTCGCTTGATCGCTTTACCAGAAACGAATATGCTAAATCATCTCCCGACTTCGCTTTTGCCTCAGGTTGTGTAGTCTCATTAAGAAATGGAATATTCTCTTAGTGACTCGAGACTTAGCAATTTCCTTTTAGTCGGGTTGTCGCCTGATTTCATGTTATGAGCTTTTAACATAATGGGACCTGCCTCAGTCGGGTGATCGCGTGAAGATTTAGCAAGTCAAAGAAATGTCTTTCGACCTTGCGCCTACTTCATGTCGTGTGATCGCTGGATCAGCTCAGTCAAACAGTTAGGCTCTTTCTTCAGTCGCGTGGTCTCGTGATTAAATGGTGGTTAAGAGATAACAGTCACGACCATGCGACTAACTATTTGATGTTAGTAGAAATACTCACTCGGGTTGTCGCTAGATAAGGTGGGATGACTCAGTTGTTCAGAAAGTGTTACATGGACAAAGGAAAAGATGACATCTGTCACAAAGCTAATAGTTGTCGCCTGATCACTTGATGAAGGAAGAGGATCACGCGATAACAAGACTAAGGTATGTTCTCCTTCAGTCGCAAAGTCTCCTGATGTTTTAAGGGCATATGAGATTCTAAGGCGATTAAAAGACAGCCATCCGATGCAAGGGACAAATGATCTGATGGTGGTCGCCAGGTCGGGTGATCAAAGTGCCCTAAAGGGAAAGTTCTCCTGACTCAGCGCCTTGGGGCAATCGGATTGTCGCTAGAAAGGAAAATGGGCACGTGCTTCACGTTAAAGGTAAAGACTATGGATCACCTGACTCGGCGAATAGGAGTTGTCATGTTATCTGGAAAGGAAACATGAGCATCTAGCGATCAGGTGACAAGCCGTGACAATTATGAAGTAGCAGTTAGGCGCTAGGTCGCTTGAGGAATGATGAGTTAAGAAAATGACTCGCGACTTCAATTTCACACGGTCGCCTTGTCGCCAGAGGTAACTCAGGTTGGCCAGGGGTTAAGAAAAGCACAGTGTCGCTAGGTCGTGAGATATAACCATGATTAATGACTGAGTTC